>JACEFZ010022263.1:397500-445753 GCA_014155875.1 Cepaea nemoralis | reverse complement strand
AATTTCCCAAAAACCACCCGTTATCACATAACTGCTATTTACTAGTCACGTTAACACAGAACTGCTATTTACTAGTTACGTTATCACAGAACAGTTATTTACTATTCATGTTATCACAAAACAGTTATTTACTAGCCACGTTATCACACAACATATTTACTAGTCAAGTTATCATCATCAAGTGCCATGCGGCTGGCATAGGCGTTCGTGACTTTCCACAGATCTCGTTCTTTGGTTTTCTAGATCAACTCTGCTGATAATATTCCCCCATGCCACCGTCTCAATCCATCCAGCATAATTTCTCTTGGTCTGCCTCAGCCTCTCTTCCCCTCGATCCTTCAAGTTGTCACGATGTTCCCCAATGCCTCTCTTTTCATCACATGATCAAAGAAACCTCTTTGTCTTTTTCTTATTGTTGTATATAATGTTCTAGTTTCATTAGCCTTGTTCAGGCAGTCGTTATTAGAAACTTTGGCAGTCCAAGGAATTCGCAACATTCGTCTTAGGAACCACATTTCTGTTGTTTCTAAGTTCTTCCTAATTTGTTCATTTACATTCCAAGATTCACTGTCATACAGCAATATAGGTTCTATATAGCACTTTAGCACTCTCTTACATTCAATGATGGTGACTTATTGCATAGAACACTCTTCATTTTCCGAAATGCAGCCTTTGCTTGCCCTGTTCTGCTCTTAATCTCTGTTGTGCATCTCCCATCTGATGTTATAAATGCACCTAGGTATTTAAAACAATCCACTTGGTTAATAATTTTCCCCCTATCTCTATTTCAAATTTTGGTGTCGCCTTTTTCTTTGATATCACCATTGTTACTGTTTACTTGAGATTTAAGGAGAGTCCTTTCTTTGCACTCTATTACTACAATATCCAACAACTGAGTTAGATCTTTTGCATTATCCGCAACCAATACTGTGTCATCTGCATAGCGTATATTGTTTTTATATTATAACCTCCGATTGGTATTCCTAGTTTCTCTGTGCTTGCTTGCTTGCTTGTGTTCGCTGGCTGTGAACTCCATCGCGAAGTCCTGTATGCCGGATGAAAACATCCTGTTGTCCAACATCAGTATGATGTATACAGGACCTGAGGTTTGAGTGAGTGTCCGTTGTCCCATGTCTGGCTTACTGGTGTGCAGACTGGTGGTTCCTCGCCGTGCAGGCAGATACTCTCCGACTTCGGAGGATAGTTTCTCTGTGATCTCTCTCATTATTACTTCGCTATAGAGGGAGAAGAGATCCCTAACACGTTACCACAAAAATTATTTACTAGTCATGTTATCAGAAAACTGTCATTACTAGCCACGTCATCACAAAACTGTCATTTATTAGTCCCGTTATCACAAAACTGTCATTTATTAGTCCCGTTATCACAAAACTGTCATCTTAAATCCCGTTATCACAAAACTGTCATTTATTAGTCCCGTTATCACAAAACTTATTTACTAGTCACTTCTGCATATTATCAGAAGACAGTCATTAACTAGTCACTTCTTTATGTTATCATAAGACAATCATTTACTGGCCACAAGACTAGGTTATCACAAGAGAGTTATTTACTTGTCACGTTATCACAAAACATTTAATGGTCACAAAACCAGGTTATCACAAGACAACGATTCCTTTTCTGATCACATGTTACAAACAGACAACACCTGGAGAAAGTTGCCACCACCGGAATGATGTAGGAATGATGATTATGCTGTTGCTGATAATGATGCTGATGATGATGGTGATGAGGGTGGTGATTATAATGATGATGATGATGATGCTAATGAGAATTTTGATAATGGTGAGGACAATTATGATAATGATGATGCTGATTATACTGATGATGCTGATGATAATGATGATGATGATACCGATATTGATAATGATGATGATTTTTTTTGCGCTCGCTCGCTTTGAACTCAAGCGTAGTCCATACACACTATATATAGTAGTGATGGACTGAATTTTGCTTGTGCATTAGCTTTCCCTATTAACAGTGTCCCTCGCCATCAGACGAACAAACTCCGACTTCAGAGGTAATGATGATTATGATGAAGATGATGATGATGATGATGATGATGATTGCTGAAATGTCGCTTTGGCATAATATCAAATACAAGGCTCGAATAGGAAAAACGGTCCAGAGGTGCCGACAACTGTCCAGCAACGAAGTAAACGGAACTTGAATAAAAAGGACTCACTAGAAGGCTGGCAAACAACTTCAGCCGATATTCTGGAGCAATAGTCAATCAGATAATTAATACATTTCCATATATTTTCGATCGGGTTTGGGACTGTCAGACAGGACGATCGTCATAACATATCAATGGAGGGGCATGAGTCGCGGTCGTTCAGAAAACGGTGGCAAAACACCGAACGTTAACCTGCCAAGAAAGTTGACTACGACGTCATATAAAGGACCTGCACGTACCTAGATAGTGGACTGTAAGCTAGGGAGTGGGGGGGGTGGGGTTAGGAAGTTAAATAAAGCTGTGTTGGACATCGAGGCCGTGAAGGGAGAGTGTGCCCAACTGGAAGATGAGACGGTGTTCCAATGTCTTCCAATCCGTTCGTGGGATGCGCATGATTTGATGGCCGTGACCTGTGTGTCGCCACGTCACTGTCGTGGACCACCGTGGCGTGGCCGACACACAGGTCACGGCCATCAAATCATGCGCATCCCACGAACGGGATCGGAAGACATTGGAACACCGTCAATGATTGACTATCCTAGCTACTGAGAACTATCACATCATTAGTATTGCATCCCTTCATTTCTTCTGTCCATCCAAGGTTAATGAATGAACTGTCCTTCTGGTGCGACAATCTTATTTCTAGATTCGGCATCTGTCCTCAAAATCCTGATCCTGTTATATAAGCTGCCATGATTCCGGTTATCCGTTCTACTATCTATTAGCCATGACAAAATTGTCCTGCCATAAAATATCTCAAAGTATTGGAGATGACTCGAACGTGCTGCTTCTCCCTTAAAGCTCCATGATCTGACTGCCGTAGCTATTGACAAACAAAGCTGACGTGATCTCCGTTATACGTCAGCTGCTTAGTTATCTCTCCATTTTAGTTCGAGAGTTTTGCTCCCTATTACTTTTGCGTCATTCGCTCCGCTACGACTTGGCAATAATGATGATGATGATGATGATGATGATGATGATGATGATGATGATGATGATGATGATGATGATGATGATGATGATGATGATGATGATACAGAAATATGTTTACTGATTTATTGAAGAACACTTCACATCTGATATTTGAGATCCGGTTTAGGAAGCTTTGGCTTAGCGTTGGCCTGCAACAGATAGAAAATATCCGTAATACCTGGATAAACATTTTCTAAACCAAGGATTTACACGTTCTCAAGTATATTATAATCTACAGCGAACTGTTCCAGGCATGACCGGTTTTGCAGATTATTGGCACTTAAAGAGTGTTATTATCTGTACCCTTCGACCATGTGTTTTTCATCTCATCTCATCATGTTCCTCTTATACCTTGCGGTGTCGAGGTGACCTCGTGTTTGTGTTTAGTTGTACGAGGGTAAGTTAATAAGTAAGTCACAATTGGCTGTAGAAAAATAACTAAATATGATAACAACTTGAAACTAGTTTATTTTTATACATACATTGTTCGTTTATTTCTGAACATAATTTCCACCAACATTGATGTACTTATTCAATCGTTTTATCAGTCCTCCCGCTGCATAGAACTGCGTGCTCTGTTTTCTAAACGACGTTTTCACTTCACATTCAACTTCGGCGTCATTCGCGAAATATCTCCCGCCAAAGTGGGGTGTCAGTATTTATGCTGACAAATGTTTATTCCATAAAGCAGTGCATAGCTGGGTAGAAAAACGTTACGAGGGCGAGTCAATAAGTAAGTCTCACAGTTCTGTGGGATGGCAGGTAAATGAAAACAAAGCATGCAGTTATATGCAGCCGGTTTTGAAGGACTGATAAAACGATGGGATAAGTGCATCTATGTTGGTGGAAATTATGTTGAGAAATAAAGGGACAATGTATGTATAAAAATAAACTGGTTTCATGTTATCATATTTAGTTATTTTTCTACAGCCATTTGTGATTTACTTTTTAACTTACCCTCGTATTTAGGGTTCTAACCTATGACAAACCTGTAATTTTCTGGTCGTTGGCAAACTTTTAGTTTTCCTTTTATTGACAAACTTTTAATTGTCTAGGATGTGTCCGTTTTAGTTTTCTAGCCTCTGAAAAGCTTTTATTTTTTTAGCCTTTGACAAAACTTTATTTTTTCTAGTCTCTGACAAACCTTTAGTTGTTTATAACCTATGTCACACCTTGAGTTTTCAAGCCAATGACAAACTTCCAGTGTTCTAGCCTATGTCAAACCTTTAGTTTTCAAGCCAATGACAAACTTCCAGTGTTCTAGCCTATGACAAAACTTTAGTTTTCCATCTCATGACAAAACATAACCAAGCAGAAGTAGCATGTCTCAAAATGAAGAATCATATTTGTAATATACATTTGACAACAGATCCATATACACTAGAATTAAAGAGCTGCACAGAAGCGAATCATGGGCAATTAGCAAACTATGGAGGCACCATGTGGAAGCTACTGAGATGTAGTTTTATAGAAGTATGATGAGAATACCGTGCACAGAGAGGAGTAAATGAAGATGTCTTGACAAAATTTAACGCACAAAATGAACTGGTTACTAACAACAGGAGAAGTTCACATTCTATAGGCGTGTCATGAGAAGGAGACAGCAGGAATATGTCGTGGCAAGAGGAATGTTGGAGTGGAGGAGAGGCAGAGGAAGACCAAGAGAGAAGGTGTTGGGCAGTTTGTAATCATGATCTAGAGGAACATCAGTGTCAGAAATGATCCATAGTACTTAGAGACAGAAGGCTGTGGACAGACATGATCACCAACATCATGCGGCATGACTATAAGAAAAACAAGCGTAGAATATTTACTGTATAACCTAGCCTCCCCTGTGCTCCTGCCTGATTGTTAAACACTGAAATTTAAAAAAAATATTAAGTTCATGTTCTTTCCGGAAGGTCGCAATCAATTTCAGCACTTATAAAGTCAGCATGGCTGGATGTATAAGATCGCTCTTTCTTTAACTACCGGTGTGCTGATGTCGAGGTAGCGGTACCAACTCCTACACCGATCAGTTGGATGAAGACGTTGACTTCTTGTCCTTGACTTGGGGATGTAACTTGTAAGTAGTCAGAAGTGGCAGTGGGTTAGCCCTGATGATGAGGGACACTGATAATAGGGAAAGCTAATCCACGCGCAAACATGAGTCCAGTGCACTAGGAGTAATAAAGAAGAATGAGGAGAACAGCAGTAAAGCTTAAAACGGCAATGAATGAACCACCCAAAAAAACGACTAGTAGATTGTGAGCTTTACTAAAACACGACTACAGGAGACAAATTGGACGTTGCGGCCAAAGCCTTCGTCAGCACAGGACAAACAAACACAAACCGACACAAATCTACATGAAACACACTATGACAATATTAAACTGTCGTGGACCACCGTGGCGTGGCCGACATACAGGTCACAGCCATGAAATCATGCGCATCCCACGAACGGGATCGGAAGACATTGGAACACCGTCTCATCTTCCAGTTGGGCACACTCTCCCCTCACGGCCTCAATGTCCAACACAGCTTCATTTAACTTCCTAACCCCACCCCCTCCCACTCCCTAGCTTACAGTCCACTATCTAGGTACGTGCAGGTCCTTTATAGGACGTCGCAGTGAACTTTCTTGGCAGGTTTGCGTTCGGTGTTTTGCCATCGTTTTCTGAACGACCGCGACTCATGCACCTCTGTGAGGACCAACAAAATGTAATCTTTCGCAGCCGTGTTTCGAGCGCTTAACGAGAATTGCTAATTGTGAACTGCGTCCGCGACATCTTTGCCGGTCCTAATTTTCACTTTTTCGCCCACATGGGCGCTTCTTCACCCCCACTCCCCCTCCCGCTTGACCTTTGACCCGTGTACCATACATCCGGTCTATTAATCCACTGACAGCCCTACGCGTGTCAGGCTTTCCTAGCAAGGATTCAGATTCAGATAAGTACCTTTAATCAGTTTCATATTGTCATGTAGTGTGTTTCATGTAGATTTTTGTCGGTTTGTGTTTGTTTGTCCTGTGCTGATGAAGGCTTTGGCCGCAAAGTCCAATTTGTCTCTTATAGGCGTGTGTTAAGAAAGCTCACAATCTACTAGAAGTAATAGCCCGTGTATGGACCAGGCTTGAGTTCAAAGAAAGCGAACGCAACAAACAACCCACACAATATTTTTTGACTCTTTAGAATTTACTAGACAGGACGTTCAGTAGTTTGCCATTGCTTTCTGAACAACCGACGATCAAACCATCGAAATCAACGCAAGGCAGTCTCTTTCAACATGGTCTGCGGTTACAAATGTTGCTGAATGTAGCCGGGGCGCAGAGTTGGGAAGAGCGCCTAACCTTGCAAAATACCTCAAATGGCTCGTTCATTCATCACCTCTGCAGCAAAAGTCCAACTCCTGGCCTTCACGTGGCGGAACTATTTTAACTAACAGGACAAGAGGCGGCATATCCTTTACAGGACATCGCTGTCAACATCAGCATTTTTCAACTGATTGTTGATTTCTTGGCAAGATTACGCTCAGTAGTTTGCCATTGCTTTCTGAGCGGCCGGCTCACATACCCTGTAAGTTACCGACGCGATTCGAACCACTGCTGATTCTCATCGTCGTCACGTTACCTACGAGAGTATACGAGATTACGGAGAAAAGTCGCTAACTTCTAGGCCAGGAAGCCGGCAGCGAGTCTCTAGCGCCGAAAAATAACCAGTACACTCTTGATGTGTATGCACGTACATGCATGCGCAGACACGTGTGTCCAATCACAACTACTGGAGGTCCTTCTCAGATGTCCTGTAGAGCCAGGGGACCCGAAAATAGAGCGCCTGGCCATACCAGACAAAGAGTAAAAATAATGCACTGGAATGCGGAGGGAGTCAGCAAAAAACAAAACAAAACATAGAACTAGAAAACATCTTGGACCAAGAACAAGTAAGCGTATATTGCTTGCAAGAAACTCACCTCAACAAAAATATAGCCTTCAATAATCAGGGGCTACCAGTGTTACCGATCTGACCGAAAGGACCGGCCGAAATGGTGGGATACTGACCCTTGTAAAAAAATAACATCACTGCTTCCCAAATTGAAGTTTACATGGTAGGGGCTGAGTATCAGACACTTCAACTTAAGACAGGCAATACAGACCTACATCTGATCAATTACTACTGTCCAAGTAACCGCCCACAGGCAATGGACACACTACCATTAAAAGAAAAAAAATGATTGTGGGTGGACGATTTCACCAGCCACTCGCAGAGCTAGGGCTATGATCACATGGACCAGAGAGGAGAGAGTCTGAAAGACCGGCAGGATGAGAACAGATTCATCTTGATTAACAAGATGTCTGACCCACATACCTTCTACTCGGGATCATGGCACACTACAATTACATCTGACATGGCTTTTCATTCACCAGACCTGGAGTGGAATATTACACGAATTGTTAGGAAAAACGTGGTGGCAGTGACCATCGGCCAGTCTTTCTAACTGTAGAAAATGAGCTTGTAAGTGAAAGCAGCACCCTCTCGAGGTGGAACTACAAGAAAGCAGACAGGGCATCGCACCTGCATACTGGTTAGAAACCTGAACATTGAGAAAGACATAAATAAAGTAGTTGAAGAGTTTGGGAAATACATAGTACAGGCAGTGCGAAAACAGTACCAAGAGGAGTCCGTAAACATTATAAACCCTACTGGAGTAGTGAACTGGAACAGTTGCATAATGATGTGAAAGTGTGTAGAAAGCGAGCAGAAGCCACACCCAGCCAAGAGCAACATCAATAAATACCAGCACTCAAATGCCAAATTTCAAAGAGCTAAGCTGCACGACAGACGGAAAAGCTGGCAGGAAAAAACAGATTCATTGAACTTTGAAAGAGACACAAGGAAGTTGTGGAAGCTAATAAAGCAACTTAACGATGAGGGCACAGGGAGAAACCCAAAAGTTGCACTACATAAAGATGGAAACATCGTAATAGGAAAGCAAGCAGCTGATCATTTTGCGGACTCATTCGCACAAGATAACAATATCGAAATTAGTCCAGATAAACAACAAGATATTCGAGGGAAATGGCAACATGCAGGACAGAATGAAATACTGCATAAGGTTCTGGAGGCACCTATCACAATCAGCGAACTGGGGCTGCCATATCAACACTGAAAATGAGAAAGTCACCAGGAGCTTATGGTATCTCCAATGCAATGATCAGGAACCTAGGAACAGAGGCAAAAGTAAAGCTGTTGCAGATCTTCAGTAACAGCTGGACCTTAGGCAGTGTTCCACAAGCCTGGAGAGAAGCAATCATGATAATAATTAATAAATAAATGTTTGAATATCCTTTACAGGACATTGCTGTCAACATCAGCATCTTTCAGCTGATTATTGATTTCTTAGCAAGATAACGCTCAGTAGTTTGCCATTGCTTTCTGAGCGGCTGGCTCAAATACCCCGTAAGTTACCGACGCGATTCGAACCACTGCTGATTTTCACCGTCGTCACGTTACTTACGTTACAATCATGATACCCCTTCTAAAAATCAGGGAAAGATAGTTCCATTGCCTCCAGCTACAAACCAATTAGCCTCACCAGCTGTCTCTGCAAAACAATAGAGAGCATCATCAATCACAGACTGCAGTGGTACATTGAAAGGGAAAAATATTATTGTGCCACAACAGGCTGGCTTTAGACAGTACTACTCTACGGAAGATCAGACAATCTACATCGCTCAAGAAATTGAGGATGCATTCCAAGAGAAGAAGCTGGTGCTTGCGGCATGGGTAGATCCGAAGAAAGCCATAGACAAAGTCTGGAAAGATGATCTGATGAAGAAATTGAGAAACTGTAAAGTCAATGGAAGAATGTAAGAATGTGTGAAAGCATACTTGCACAACAGAAGATCTAGAGTACAGATAGACGGACTCAAGAGCAAGAAAGTACTACTGCGTGACGGTGTTCCCCAGGGCGGAGTCCTGTCTCCAATACTTTTTCTAATCTTAATCAATGATCTCGTTGCTAATCTACCGTATGGAATTAAAGCGGTAATGCACGCTGATGACCTGGTTCTATAGAGCACAAATGAACATGCATCAGTGGCCACCAGATCGGTACAAAGAGCTGTAGATTCATTTGTTGCACGTTCAAACAGATGGTGTGTCAGCATAAACACTGACAAGTGCAGCACTACTCTATTTACCCTCTCTCCAAAACAAAAGGCAGGGATCATCCATATAAATGGAACACCCCTAAGAGAAGATAAAGATCCAAGATACCTTGGAGTAACATTTGATGGCAGGCTGACATGGAGAAAGCACATAAACAAAGCAAAGCAGTAGCAAAAGCCAGAAGGAAAATAGCCATCCTGAGAAAACTAAGTGGAACCACATGGAAAGCCAGTGGGAAAATACTCCTGGAATACGGGTGAACTGCGTAGTGTTCAGCATCAAAAACCACACTAGAAGAGCTGGACAAGGTGCACAATCAAGCACTTAGAGTCACCACAGGAGGGATGAGATCAACCCCAATAGTGGAAATTGAGAAGCTGGGGAGGACACAAGCACTGAGAGAGCTCAGAGATACGAAATTGATAATACAAGCAGAAAAGTTCCTCAACTTGCCAGGCCACCCTATGAAGAACAGATTTGAAAACCTAACTATGGGGCAGTTGAAAAGAAGTAGTTTTATCCACAAGGCTAAACGACTCTGCAGAGAAACCGCCGATCTGCCCACAGATAGTATCCCTCTGAAAACTATTCCAGAGCGAACTCCATGGAAAGATGAACATAGACTATCACTACAAATCCAGACAAAAGTGAGAGGAATATTTGACAAGGAAGAACAGAACAGTGTACAGCGCAGAACATCCACTCTCAGCTTCCATGATGAAGAATATCCACAGGACCTCTGGATCCGAGTCTACACAGATGGGTCAGCACAAAATGCTGTTCGAAATGGAGGAGCGGGAGTGTACATTGAATACCCAAATAATACTAGGGACACGGCCTGACTACCAACAGGAAAGTACTGCCATAACTATGATGCTGAAATTGAGGCAATTAAAAGTACCAACAGAGAAATTAGGAAATACCAGCCATGGTACACAACCTGTGGTGCTATTGACAGATGAAAAATCAGTACTTGAGGCGCTCCTGTTTGGGAAATTGCCAGTACTAAGGACACTACTTTCTGAACTTAGCAGTCAGCATAAGGTCACGATACAGGGGATACCATCCTATTGTGGAGTACCCGGAAACGACAGAGCTGATCGACTGGCTAAGGAAGGAGCAAAAAAAAAAAAAAAGAACAGATGTGCCCGTTATATACTACCAAAAGAAAAGAATGATCAAATCAGTCAGAAAGCCACCCAAACTTGCTCAAGACGACAACCACGTTATGGACAGACCGGAACAAGTCATTATTCTGCGCCTCAGAACAGGACACAATAGATTACGCAACCTTATGTATACAAAATTCAAGATTGGTGAATCAGTCATGTGCACATGTGGATCGCAGACAGCAGAGCACATACTTCAAGACTGCCCGAAATACGACATATCTAGGCACATTTTCTGGCCTAGAGAGACGACAGTGGAAGATAAACTCTATGGACCGCTGTGTGAACTAACCAAAAATAGAAATACAGTTACATTCATACAAGAGACAACATTACAGTTATAGACATATTTCAAGCGAACGAAAGAAGAAGAGGAACATGGTCTGCAACTGTGCTTGAACCTTCGCTGTGTCAGAGAATTGTGAGATACGCCCATAGCCCGCAAACCACAGCGCCCGCAAATGCTTCAGACATTCGAGAGTTTCGGACATTCGTTGGGTGCTCCAACCAGATACCCTGCTCACTGATAAGTCCCATGGGAGGATTTATCGCCATAAGCGACTTCCCATATCTGCCATTGGCTTATAAATATTAGTTTTCCCTATACAAACCCCTTTAATTCGATATATTACACGACACGTGAGGAGCGGCTGGCCGAGTGGCTAATGCCGGATTCTCCTTCGGGAGACCCGGGTTCAAATCCTGGGTAAGGTGTAAATTTTTTTCTGTCAGGGGCAAAAAGAAAACTCTAACCTGCTCAGTTCGCGGCGACTGCACTAGCCAGGCGGCCTTAATTCCTCAGTCTCAAGACCCCCCCCCCCCCCCCACCATACACCACAAGGTACTACATAGGCATTAAATGACAGTTTTGATATACATGACTCCTACTATGTTAACAACCTTTATGTCGTAACTGTGACACACC
Source organism: Cepaea nemoralis (assembly GCA_014155875.1). Classification (NCBI taxonomy): domain Eukaryota; kingdom Metazoa; phylum Mollusca; class Gastropoda; order Stylommatophora; family Helicidae; genus Cepaea; species Cepaea nemoralis. Next base: position 434,344 of record JACEFZ010022263.1, on the reverse strand, counting down.
CCTTACTTCCCATTTTCAGCCATCCATTTTTGTTTGGTCCAAACTCCAAACCTACTTTTTGTTTAGCACTGAATCTGGTAAAGAAAAGACAGCCCACCGTACACAGACGCGATTAAGACAGACAGGAACATTACGAAACAGCAAGAATGAATGTTCTGAGGCCGTTCTGTATCAGGAACCAGGAGCCCAAATTGAGTTTCCTTATCTGTGTCTCTGATACTTTGATGATGTGGTCGAAGTCAAGGGGAATTTAATTTAGCTTCTACATCATACGGCTTTTAAGAGGAGTGGTATCTGATTGGTCAGAACTGTTGACGGGAAATGCATGGCGACATTGCGATGTAGCCGCTTAGGGTAAATATGAGAGGCCTGTCACGTTTTTCTACGTTTCTCGGGTGTATATGTAGATGTAAATTGCATTCCGCTGTTGATTATGGGCATTTCACATAGTTTTAGACGAGACAAACAACCGTAGAGGTAGGCTGACAGACAAACATGTAGATTACCTGTCAGAGAAGCAGACAGACTGGAGCAGAGACAGTCATACAGACAGAAAGTCAGGAAGGCAGACCAACAGACAGCCAGTATCGCAGACATACAGAGATACAGGTAGACAGACGTATAGGTAGGTAGACAGGTAGGTAGGTAGATAGGTAAGAAGGTAGGTAGATAGATAGGTAGACAGGTATGCAGGTATGTAGGTAGGTAGGTAGGTAGGTAGGTAGCAATTAGGTAGGTAGGAAAGTTAGTGCCTAAATAATTAGGCAGGAAGCAATAAGGTTGGTAGGTTCATTCATTCATTCATTTATTCAGTAGCATGTCCTTTGCAGAACCTCCCTCCCATAACAACTTTCCGGACAACTTCTCGATCATAAACACGATTCTTGCGTCCGATACACCCATCTGGAGATCACATCCTGAGCCCATCTTCTGTTTGTTAGGTAAATAAGTGGATAGGTAGGTAAATAAGTGGATAGGTAGGTACATAGGTAGGTAGGTAAGTAGTAGGTTGCTATTAGGTAGGTAGGTAGGTAGGTATGTAGGTAGGTAGGTAGGTCGGCCGGCCTATATACAGAGAGTCGGAAAGATAAATACATAGGCAAGTAGTATACATAAATATTTCTGGGGCGGGGTGGGGGGGGGGGGGGCTGAGTGGTCTCGAGATATGGTGTCCGCCTCGAGTGCTGGAAATTCCGGGTTCAAGCCCCGGTGAGGACCGGGATTTTTTCACCTGGACTTCTAGTAACAAAATTTCCCCTGGTCTCTGGGTAGTGAGATCGTACACCCGTGTGTATTGTTGCGCACGTAAAAAAATCCCTTGACAGTTGGAAATCGAGGAAGAGTAGCCTAACGGCGCTTCCCGGGCAAAATTTCGAGTTAACAATCTACCCAAAGTATTTCAGGATGCTCGCAGGTGTTACGGAGTTCGTGCACTTAACAGAGATTCTCCGAACTCAGGCTTGAGTTAGGATGAGAACGGAGCACTTATGGGTTACACCCGTGTGCCGTGATGTTGATCTGTCGACTAAACTAACTAAACTAAACATACATAAATATTATGACAACGACACACACAAAACGACTCACGATGAGATAAAATATAGATACACAAAAAGACATATATTTCTTTAATAAAGGAAATATATGTATGAAATAAACTATACTCAGATTGTGTCAGCGTCTCTCTCTCTCTCTCTCTCTCTCTCTCTCTCTCTCTCTCTCTCTCTCTCTCTCTCTCTCTCTCTCTCTCTCTCTCTCTCTCTCTCTCTCTCTCTCTCTCTCGCAGGTACCACACACGCCTAACTGTTTTACTGTAATGTGTCATTTCCTTCTGTAACGGTTATGTCTCTTACAGGCTATGCGCATTTTGGCTACGCTTTCAAAGCGCCAAACTAGCAAAGAGGCAAACAAACAAAAACAAACGAATAGATAGATAAGCTAACAAACAAACAAATAAAACAAAGAAGCATACACACATACAAACAAAGCCGCAAACAAACATAAAAGAGGGGGTACAGAAAACACTCTTAGGCCCGTTTATAAGTGGGGGTTGGGAGTCTTCGTGGCGAAGTGGTCAAGCCGTTTAGCTCGGGCTCCGAAGGTTGTGGGTTCGATTCCGGGCCGCGTCCTTCGGTTCACGAGTTAAATTGTTCGGAGACTCCTGTGGGTCGTCGCTAGAGCTACGGAGTTCGTGCTTTGTGCGACGCTTTCCGCGCTGCGGAAAGAGACCGAGCCATATGGGATAAAACCAGGTGCAATGAAATCGACCCTGTCGACTTTTAAGCGACTTTTTTATGAGTTGGGTAACATGAACAGCAGTGCATCGGACTTCAGAGTTGCAGATGACAGCATTCCAGGGGATTCACATACAAGAATAACAATAACATCAGTAGCAATAACAATAAAAATAACAACAGTGAGAACAACAATAACAATAACAACAGTAGTAACAACAATTATAACAATAACAGCAGTAGCAACAACAACAGGAATAACTATAACAACAGTAACAATAACAACACCAATAACAATAACAAATGTAGCAGTAGCAACAACAACAACAGCAATATTAACTATAACAACAGTAGCAGTAGCAACAACAATAACAATAACAACGGTAGTAACAACAATAACAACAAAACAGTAGCAATAAGAACAAGAATACAAAAACAACAGTAGCAGCAACAACACGAATACGATAACAACAGTAGTAACAACAATAAGGAGCAATAATAAAAATAAGAACAATAGCGGTAGCACTCACTGTGAACGGACATTTACAGCGCAAATTGGTCCTTATCAGTCACACTCGCTACCGCCAGTAGGTAAAAGTTATTATGCCTTTTTAAAGCACAAACTATCGTCTGTCAAGACGGCAAGGTGCCAATTAATGAATGAAATTAATGAATGGTAGCAACAACAATAGCAATAACAAAAGTAGCAACAACAATAACAATAAAACAGTAGCAATAAGAACATGAATACAATAACAACAGTAGCAGAAATAACACGAATACAATAACAACAGTAGTAACAACAACAACAATACAATAACAACAAGTAGCAACAACAATAACAACATTAGCAACAACAATAACAACAGTAGCAACAACAACAGGTATACTAATAACAACAGGAGCAACAACAACATTAACAATAACAGTAGCGTCAACAACAAGAATAATAAGAACAAGAGTAGCAAAAACAACAAGAATAACAATAACAACTATAGCAAAAACAACAAGAATAACAATAACAACTATAGCTACAACAACTAGTATAACATAACAACAGTAGCAACAGCAATAAGAATGCAATAACAAAAGTGGCAACAATAACAAGAATAGCAATAACAACAGTAGCAACAGTAGCAAGAACAACAATAACAGTAACAGTAGCAATAACAATAAGAATAATAATAACTGTAGCAACAACAGCAAAAATACAATAATAAGAATAGCAACACCAACATCAATAACAATAACAACAGTAACAATAATAATAACACTAGTAATAACAGCAAAAATGTGTAACAATAACAACAGTAGCAACAACAGCAACAGTAGCAACAATAAAAACGGCAATAACAGTAGCAACAACAATAACAACAATAACAATAACAGCAGTAGAAACAATAATAACAATAACAATCGGAGCAGCATCAACAAGTATAACAATAACAACACTAGCAATAGCAACAACAAAAACATAAACAACAGCAACAACCACAACAACAGCAACAACAATAACAACTGCAACAAAAACAACAACAGCGACACAATGACAACAACAGCAAAAATGGTAACCAAAAAAAATAGCATTAGCAACAGCAACAACGACTAACAACAGTAACAGCAACGAGAACAACAGCAACAACAACACCAACAAAAGCAGCAAAACACAACAGCAAAAACAGCAACAATAACAAGAGCAACAATAACACACCAATGGTAACAACAACAGCAGCAGCAACAACAACAGCAACAACACTTACCTGGACGTATGTAACCAATGGACACATAAAATCACCGTAAGGCCAATGCAGAAGTATCAAATTCGCCATGAAGGCGAACGGGTTACAAATCACCGCCTTGACAATATCACTGATCGCAAGGTTCAGCAGAAAGAGATTTGTCACGGAGCGCATCTTCGGGCGAGTCAGAATCACGTATGAAAACAGCAAATTACCTCCAACAGCGATGATAATAATTAGAACATACATCAAGACAATAATAATTTGTGCGTATAACGGCTGCCTTCCATTGGCGCTATGCTTTCGGTTGAGAGCAGGTGGTGTTATGTTGAAACTTTCGCCCATAGTTCTGCTCACGCTTGTAAATGTTAAGTTGGTTAGGACGGATCCTGAAATGTTGATCGAATCCATGGTATGTTTACAGGTTGCAATGGTTGTGCGACAAATGTCTTAGTGGCCAAACGTTTGGTGGTTGTCTATTTGTGAATTTCATCCCGGAGCGGCGACTGTTCTATGTTGATTAGGTGTCCTGCAAATAGATTGAACAGTGAGATGCAATTCATGTTTTGTGTGTTCTCAAACCACCACTTCTTTCTTCTGTTACTCTGAGCGGTAATCAATAATCGTGAATGTGTAAACATAGCACGGTGTGGTCACTTGTGCCATTTCTGCAGGCAAACAGCTTTGTTAGTAACATGTGAGGTCCCCTGCACATACCTTACTGAAGAGGTCAGTTTTGTGAGTAACGTAAAGGTCCTTCGTACACACCTTAAGCAAGAAGTCAGTTTTGTTAGTAATGTAAAGATCCTTCGTACTCACTTTACGGAAGAGGTCAGTTTTGTTAATAACTTAAAGGTCCTTCATACACACCTTGCGGAAAAGTTCGGCATGACCGAATGTATAAGAGCGCTTGCTCTTAAACATCCAGTGTGCTGATGTCTAGGTAGCGGGTTCAACCCTTAAACCGGGCTGTTTGACAAAAATGACTACTCGTCCTTGACTTGGGGGAGTAAATTACAAGTACCTCTGAAGTCGGAGCGGGTTCGTCTGATGGCGAGGAACACTGGTAATAAGGAAAGCTAATCCAGACGTAATAGTCAGCCCGGTGCACTTGAAGGAGTAGTATGTGTACGCTCAATGACAATTCCTGTCAATACTTGTCCCTGCTCTGTTTACATACAACAACAATTCCTGTCAATACTTGTCCCTGCTCTGTTTACATACAACAACAATTCCTGTCAATACTTGTCCCTGCTCTGTTTACATACAACAACAATTCCTGTCAATACTTGTCCCTGCTCTGTTTACATACAACAACAATTCCTGTCAATACTTGTCCCTGCTCTGTTTACATACAACAACAATTCCTGTCAATACTTGTCCCTGCTCTGTTTACATACAACAACAATTCCTGTCAATACTTGTCCCTGCTCTGTTTACATACAACTACAATTCCTGTCAATACTTGTCCCTGCTCTGTTTACATTTATTTTGTCAAAGGTTGTCGACGCTGTGTGTTTTGTCCTACCCAAGGGGATTTGATAAGGAAATATTGTGTTGTGTTTGTGTTTGGTTATATTGTAAGATCAACAACATATTTGTTCTTGCAAGTCCAGGTGTTGGCAAGAGATAAAAGCTTTACTACCTGTCTAGGAGCTGAAAGAATTGCATATGACGGATTATAGAAAACAAAACATTTGAACTATAGCTATACTAAGTCAGCCCTGGTGTATGGCAGTGCATCGTGGACGATTAGCAGACGAGTTAGGAATTATGTACCAATCTGGAGCTCATGGACAGAAATAGGCAAACATCAATGAACCAAAGTGGAGCTCACGGACAGAAATAGGCAAACATCAATGAACCAAAGTGGAGTTCACGGAGGGAACTAGACACAGTCATGTGAACCAATGTGGAGCTCATGGAGAGAACTAGACAAATTCATGTGAACCAATGTGGAGCTCATGGAGAGAACTAAACAAATTCCAATGAACCAATGTGGAGCTCATGGAGAGAACTAGACAAATAACAGAGAACCAATGTGGAGCTCATGGAGAGAACTAAACAAATTCCAATGAACCAATGTGGAGCTCATGGAGAGAACTAGACAAATAACAGAGAACCAATGTGGAGCTCATGGAGAGAACTAGACAAATAACAGAGAACCAATGTGGAGCTCATGGAGAGAACTAAACAAATTCCAGTGAACCAATGTGGAGCTCATGGAGAGAACTAAACAAATTCCAATGAACCAATGTGGAGCTCATGGAGAGAAGTAGACAAATAACAGAGAACCAATGTGGAGCTCATGGAGAAAACTAAACAAATTCCAATGAACCAATGTGGAGCTCATGGAGAGAACTATACAAATTCCAATGAACCAATGTGGAGCTCATGGAGAGAACTATACAAATTCCAGTGAACCAATGTGGAGCTCATGGAGAGAACTAAACAAATTCCAGTGAACCAATGTGGAGCTCATGGAGAGAACTAAACAAATTCCAGTGAACCAATGTGGAGCTCATGGAGAGAACTAGACAAATAACAGAGAACCAATGTGGAGCTCATGGAGAGAACTAGACAAATAACAGAGAACCAATGTGGAGCTCATGGAGAGAACTAGACAAATAACAGAGAACCAATGTGGAGCTCATGGAGAGAACTAAACAAATTCCAGTGAACCAATGTGGAGCTCATGGAGAAAACTAAACAAATTCCAATGAACCAATGTGGAGCTCATGGAGAAAACTAAACAAATTCCAATGAACCAATGTGGAGCTCATGGAGAAAACTAAACAAATTCCAATGAACCAATGTGGAGCTCATGGAGAAAACTAAACAAATTCCAATGAACCAATGTGGAGCTCATAGAGAAAACTAAACAAATTCCAATGAACCAATGTGGAGCTCATGGAGAAAACTAAACAAATTCCAATGAACCAATGTGGAGCTCATGGAGAGAACTAGACAAATTCCAGAGAACCAATGAGGAGCTCATGGAGAGAACTAAACAAATTCCAGTGAACCAATGTGGAGCTCATGGAGAGAACTAGACAAATAACAGAGAACCAATGTGGAGCTCATGGAGAGAACTAGACAAATAACAGAAAACCAATGTGGAGCTCATTGAGAGAACTAAACAAATTCCAGTGAACCAATGTGGAGCTCATGGAGAGAACTAGACAAATAACAGAGAACCAATGTGGAGCTCATGGAGAGAACTAGACAAATAACAGAGAACCAAGAGGTGAAGAAAAGATGACAGCGTTGGGTAGGCCGTACACTGAGAAAAACAGATAATAGCATTACTATGCAACAGCACACCGGATGTTTAAGAGCGCGCGCAGACAGACAGACAGACAGACATATATATATATATATGTGTGTGTGTGTGTGAATATATATATATATGTCCGTCTTTACATATACCGGTCTACACACACCTCCGTTTAGACACACGCACACACTTGTCTACACACACCTCCGTTTAGACACACGCACACACTTGTCTACACAAACCCGTCCACACACACACACACCACACCCGTCTACACATACACACTCGTCTGTATACACACCCTTCTACACAAACCAGCTACACACACACTGTCTACACACACACACGCACACATACCGTCTACACATACCCGTCTACACATACACACGCCTGTCTACATACACCCGTCTACACACACACTCGTCTATATACACACCCGTCTACACATACCAGCTACACACACAGTCTACACACACCCGTCTACACCTACACAAGCCTGTCTACACATATACACACCCGTCTACACACACCCGTCTACACACACCCGTCTACACCTACACAAGCCTGTCTACACATATACACACCCGTCTACACACACCCGTCTACACACACCCGTCTAAACATACACACGCCTGTCTACACACACTCACGCACACATATCGTCTACACACACCCGTCTGCACATACACTCGCCTGTCTATACATACATACACACACCGTCTACACACACCCGTCTACACATACCAGCTACACACACACACACCGTCTACACACACCCGTCTACACATACACACGCCTGTCTACATACACATACGTCTATATGCACACCCGTCTACACACACCAGCTACACACATACACACACACGTGTACACATACACACCCACACATCTAGACCCGCTCAGCATCTGTCGGTTCATGTCTCCCGTTCTATATCTCCTATAGGAGCAAAGACCTATACCAGCTGACGCCAAGCCAGGCCAAGAAAGCTTTCGGCTTAGCAAACTCGTTATTCTAACTGAATCCCCGCAAATTCCAGTGTTTTCCCAAAAAGATGTGTTTCAGCGATGTAGAAAAGAGAGACGAAAATACTCGTGTGACATCGGAGATGCGACATCCGTACATCACACGGATAATCCACGGACGACAGTGAAATGGACACAGGCGTTCAGTGGAGTGTCTGCTCATTGCATGCTTCCATTAAGGGCACATTCCTTGGAGATGCAAACATTCTCAGGTAGACAGACTGCTGCTTGCTTTAAATATATTCCGGTTGACGTCCAATAGTGTTCGTTGAAGAGGTGGACGAGAGGGAGGAGGGGGACGAGATTAAGTGGAAGATGATGAGGAAGAAAAGAAAACAAGAAGAAGAGATGAAGACGAAGAAAAAGAAGAGATGGAAAAAGACGAGGAGAAGGAAGAACATGAGGAAGAGGCGAAAGATAAGGACAAGGTAGACAAAAGTAAGCGGAAAAGAAGAGGGTGAACTAGAGTAGAAAGAAGAAGAAGAAGAAGAAGAAGAAGAAGAAGAAGAAGAAGAAGAAGAAGAAGAAGAAGAAGAAGAAGAAGGACGAGGAGGAGGAGGAGAAGGAAAAGGGGGAGGAGAAGGAGAAGGAGGGGGAAAATAAGAAGAAGATGAAGAACAGAAAAAGATCAATAATAATAATAATAATAATAATAATAATAATAATAATAATAATAATAATAATCTGAAAGCTCACTCAAAGGGACAAGAAGCTAACGTAAAGGACATCAAAGTTAGACGATAGAACACGCCAGACAACAGAAAGAATTCATTTAGTAAAATCCATGTTGCTTTGCTGTGCCCAGTAATGTCACATAAATCAGATATGATTGGAAACAACAAGATATTGCCCCAGCTGGAAAGTGACAAAGGGAAAACTTAAAACAAACTGGATATATTGCATTACTGCAGATGTGTCATAATTTATTTCTCTTGACAGGGAATTATTACTTTATCGAACAATTCCAACGAAGGAATAACAATTCCATTCACAGTACATTCGCCTCACGGCGAGGGACCATGGTAATAGGGAAAGCTAATCCACATGAACAATTCAGTGCAGTGCTACTAGAAGTAGTGTGTATGGTCCTCGCTTGAGTTCACAGCGGGGGATCGCGAAACAAAACACAAAAATTAAATTTAAAACAAACAAAAAACAAATAATAAACGATTGCTCAAATGTATCGAAGCATTAACAATTAAGCAGTTCCAACCAATTTTATACAAACCGAAAGATTTCATTGTAAATGTCCGATTACCGTGGGAATTAACATACTCGAAAAATATCAGTGACTTTGTGTTTTAAGTATTCAGCCAAAGTATAATTCAATTTATTCACTTCACATGATACACAATCCTGCAGTGTGCGCCTGCCGAGCTGTAGCGAAATTTGCCAGGAAATATGAATCGTGCAACATAGAGTTTGTGGCTTCTGTGTTTGCATTCCAGTAACATTAAGAACATGACAATTTGTTTGTTATCACCAAATCCTAATGAAGACAAAACATAACTGGGAGGATAAAAGACACATAATGACACAAACCAACGTTTTAAACCAAAATAGCTTGTATCCGCGTGTGTTTGTCTGTTTGTCGAACTTCAAAGTTGTGTTTCCACACGGCGGTCTGTTTGGCGTAAATGTTGACTTCTCGTCATTGACTTGGGGACTTTAATTACCAGTATCTCAGAAGTCGCAGTTGGTTCGCCTGATGGCGATGGACACTGGTAATATGTAGCTCACACACAAAAATCAGCCCTGAGCATTCACTAGTAGTAGCAACTACTGGTAATGGTAGCAGGTGTATCGGCGACGCTCGATTTCAAGGTGAGAGAACGAAAAACTAACTGTTTACCATAACTCAGTCCCTTTACCCGGATGGAAATAATAACTGTTTATTGACAGTATTTGAAATTCTTGTGTAGAGCTTAAAAGTAATTGTGGAAATAACAGTGATTTTAGACTACATGAAATGCACAGCTTACAACTACTTAATTTGTTGTTGTTCGCTAGCTTTGAAGTCATGCGTAGTCGACACTGGATTGATGTTTGCGTGTAGATTAGCTTTCCCTATTACCAGGTCCCTCACCATTAGGCGAACACACGCGCGACTTCTGAAGTACTTGTAATTTACGACCCCAAGTTAAGAACTAAAAGTCAACAGTTTAGTGAAACTGACTTGTGTATGGGTTGAACCCTCGCCATCAGCACACCGGACGTGGACAGTCGTATCTATTTGGCCATGCTGACCTCCTAATCTACTAGTGAGAATAACAGTGATTTAGAGACATTATTTGAAATTCTCGTAATTAAACTCAAAGCTAATTGCAGAAATATGTGAATTATAGACAACGTTTGAAATTCACACGTATAACGTGAGGATACTTTTGGAAATAAAGTGATTTATAGATAAAGTAAAAATCGGCTCTTTGGTGAAGGAGTTTCGAACACAATTCGTAATCCCTTAATCCGCGTTCGACACAACTGCGGCAGATTTAAAAGCAGGGCGCCTTGCGTTGGTACTTCATAAAATGGTATGAGTGCCGGTGGTTCAGAAACCAATGGCAAACTGCTGAACTTAAGCTTGCCAAGCAATCACAAACAGCAATAAAATTCTGGGGTTGACTGCGACGTCCTGTAAAAGCTATACAACTAACGTTAAAGTGAAAGTACGAAGACCATACACATATTGGAAATAACGTTGTAAGCATCTTAAAATAATCACCAACAATACAGTAGACACAACACCAACGTTAGTTGGAGCTACCAAATCTGTTTTCTAACTTTACCAAAATTGGAATACAACTTCCACAGCTGCGGAACAATCCACCTTTGAAAAGTTATCTTTCTATCCAGTGAAAGACATCTTTGTGGTGTTGATTTTTCTTGAAAACGCCTGCTATTTAAAAATATAAAAATAAAATAAAATACAGACAATCTGTCTAGGTACTAAGAGTGTTTAATTCTCCATGAAAACAAAACATCAGAGATGTTGCGGCAGAAAATGATACATCAGTGTCATGTAAATTGCTCCAACGAGTCGCGTGACCGGGCGCGCTCGCTTTCAATCTGGAAAAGTGAAGATTGAAATCTGCGTGTGCGATTTCGGGTTGGTATTGGAGGGAGGGTGAGCTGATCCTCTGATACATGCGTCTGCGCTCACACATAGGCACGTATACGACCACGGGAACACACACACATGCACGTGCATATATACATACATGCACGTGCATATATATATATATATATATATATATATATATATATATAGAGAGAGAGAGAGAGAGAGAGAGAGAGACTGAGACAAAGATAGGAGGGTGAGGGAGGGATTGACGTACTGATAGATAGACAGAGAGAAAGCGTGAGGGAGAGAAGACGGAGAGAGAGAGAGAGAGAGAGAGAGAGAGAGAGAGAGAGAGAGAGAGAAGGAGAGAAAAACAAGCGAAGGGACGGGCGGAGGAGAGAGATAAAGAGATATAGATACGGACGGACAGAAGGTCAGACAGTCAGGCGGGCGGGCAGGCCAGTGGGCGGGTTGTCGGGTTGGTGGTCGGGCGGGTGGGCTAGCGGGCGGACGGACGAACGAACGGACAGATGGATGGACAGACAGACAGACAGGCTGGCAGGCAGGCAGGAGGGCGGGCGGGCGGACGGACGTACGGACGGGTGGGTGGGCGGGCAGACAGGCAAGCAGGCAGGCAGGCTGGTAGGTAGGTAGGTAGGTAGGTATATAGGATGGATGGATGGATGGATAGATAGATAGATAGATAGATAGATAGATATATAGATAGATAGATAGATAGATAGATAAATAGATAGATAGATAGATATGACAGACATATAGACAAACAGACAAACCCTCAACAATTGAATAAAACACAACGGCATCAAAGAAAAAAAAAAGGTGACTGATATTGTCTACAAAGCATACTCATTTCCTTGCCTGATCAAAGTCCAGACAGCCGCTTCCCATACAACATGCAGTGAAATATGTCCCATACAACATGCAGTGAAATATGTCCCATACAACATGCAGTGAAATATGTCCCATACAATATGCAGTGAAATATGTCCCATACAACACGCATTGAAATATGTCCCATACAACATGCAGTGAAATATGTCCCATACAACATGCAGTGAAATATGTCCCATACAACATGCAGTGAAATATGTCCCACACAACATGCAGTGAAATATGTCCCATACAACATGCAGTGAAATATGTCCCATACAACATGCAGTGAAATATGTCCGATACAACATGCAGTGAAATATGTCCGATACAACATGCAGTGAAATATGTCCCATACAACACGCATTGAAATATGTCCCATACAACATGCAGTGAAATATGTCCCATACAACACGCATTGAAATATGTCCCACACAACATGCAGTGAAATATGTCCCATACAACACGCATTGAAATATGTCCCATACAACATGCAGTGAAATATGTCCCATACAACACGCATTGAAATATGTCCCATACAACATGCAGTGAAATATGTCCCATACAACATGCAGTGAAATATGTCCCACACAACATGCAGTGAAATATGTCCCACACAACATGCAGTGAAATATGTCCCATACAACATGCAGTGAAATATGTCCCATACAATATGCATTGAAATATGAATGTGTGGCTAATAGATAAAGGCGATTCATTCGTAAATCGACAGTGTGCTGAAAACAATTTTTTTTTTGTTTCCATGTTATTATTCATCTGTGTCCGCCATATTGGCCAGAGGCAAGTTGGCTTTAACCGGATATTTGATTGTAGAAGTTTGGAGATTTCTGGTGATTTATGTGTGTGTGTGTGTGTGTGTGTGTGTGTGAGAGAGAGAGAGAGAGAGAGAGAGAGAGAGAGAGAGAGGAGAGAGAGAGAGAGAGGAGAGAGAGAGAGAGAGGAGAGAGAGAGAGAGAGAGAGAGGAGAGAGAGAGAGAGGAGAGAGAGAGAGAGGAGAGAGAGAGAGAGAGAGGAGAGAGAGAGAGAGAGAGGAGAGAGAGAGAGAGAGAGGAGAGAGAGAGAGAGAGAGAGAGAGAGAGAGAGAGAGAGAGAGAGAGAGAGAGAGAGGGTGATCATTACACATGACTAAACAATCCTGTTGATAGATACATTATTTTTGTAGCTTGTAGTGGGATTATTAGTTATATTGTGTGTGTGGGTAGGGGGGCGGGTGGGCGCTAGGAATATAAAAGATGCTATACTGGGCATGACCAGAATAATTGTAGCTCTAGTTGTAGTGATAGTGGTAGAAGGCGAAGTAGTAGAAGTAGATGTTGCAGTTGAGGTGGCGGTGGTGGTGGTGGTGGTGGTGGTGGTGGTGGTGTAGTAGTAGTAGCAGTAGCAGCAGCAGCAGCAGCAGCAGCAGTAGGAGTAGTAGTAGTAGTAGTAGTAGTAGTAGTAGTAGTAGTAGTAGTAGTAGGTGGTGGTGGTGGTGGTGGTGGTGGTGGTGGTGGTGGTGGTGGTGGTGGTGGTGGTGGTGGTGGTGGTGGTGGTGGTAATAGTAGTAGTTTAAGCAGTAGTAGTATTTCAGTTTTAAATGTAGAAGGTGTAGAAGTAATAGTTGTAGTAATGCTAATAGTAGTGTTAACTTTGACTGTGGTAGTATTAATTAATTACAATAGAAGTTGTGGTAGTACTAGCGTTAGTAGTAATAGTAGCTACTGGCCAAGGTGTTACGGATGCAGTTCGTAATCACGCATACCCGCGTTCGAAACACAGCACTGACCGATGTGGCAGCAGACCGTGTCGCCCTGGTTTTAGAGTGTTGGTATGGGAGTCCGTCGTTCAGAAAGCAATGGCAAACTACTGAACGTAAAACTTCCCACGACATCAACAACGGCAGTAACATGCTGGTGTCGACTGCAACGTCATGTAAAGGATATGCAACTTTCAAAAGAATGGGTGCAGGACGTTGAGAAAGCAATGGCAAACTACTGAACGTAAACTTGTCCGGGAATCACGAACAGCCAAAAAATGCTGGGGTTGACTGCTACGTCCTGTAAAGGATATGCAACTGACTTTTTGAGGAGAGTAGTAGTGGTGGTGAATGTGGTGGTGGTGATGATGGTGGTGGTGGTGGTGATTGTAGTAGTATTTGAGTTGTAGATGTAGATACAGAAATAATAGTGGTGGTAGTCATAGTAAAAGTAATATTAACTTTTAATGTGGTAGTGGTGGTTAATGTTGTGGTGGTGGTGGTTATGGCGGTAGTGGTGATAGTAGTAGTATTTGAGTTGTAGATATAGAAACAATAGTGGTCGTAGTCATGGTAAAAGTAGCATTAACTCTTAATGTGGTAGTGGTAATTAGATTATTAGTAACAGCACCAGCAGCAGCAGCAGGAGCAGTAGTAGTAGTAGTAGTAGTAGTAGTAGCAGCAGCAGCAGCAGCAGCAGTAGTAGTAGTAGTAGTAGTAGTAGTAGTAGTAGTAGTAGCAGTAGTAGTTGTAGTAGTAGTAGTAGTAGTAGTAGTAGTAGTAGTAGTAGTAGTAGTAGTAGTAGTAGTAGTTGAAAGTGTTGATTGTGGTTGTAGTCGTGGTGGTTGCAGTAGTGGTGGTTGCTGTAGTGGGGATTGCTGTAGCGGTGGTTGCTTTATTGTTGGCAGAAGAGAAAGCAGATTATGAATAATAATTATGAAGCTGATAGACAGAGCCTAGAAATAGATAGCTTACCCAACATTCCATTGCCACACGAGACCCAAAACACAGGAACATAACCTGTCTGTTTTAGGTCATTGGCACCAGTGTGACATCCCAGTCGTCTCACTTTCAGCCTTAATATTCATTCAAATAAAAGCGACAATTAGATCTCATTTCCGTTGCCTTTCCTGGTGTCACGTAATATTTCCATCAACAACTACTGGGCAATAAAATTAGATATCGCAGACTCGAAAACGAAATATTGATATCGGTAAAACGGTGGTTGAACTTCAGAGTCCCTGGTGATTCACGTAATATTCGTGGAGAGTACGAGCTACGGGGTGTCTGGCCGAATACGTGCTGTATCCAGGGTTGCCATTCCAGATGTTTTACATCTATATCTAGATGTTTTTGACTGCATCTAATATCGGTATTAGACGTCCAGATGTTAGATGCAATTCTAGATGTTTTTCATTTGGAGTTAGATATTTTATAGATTTTTTCTTTTCTTTCGGTGTCATTTAACTATTCTATATATATATATATATATATATTATATATATATATATATATATATATATATATATTATATATAATATATATATATATATATCTATATATATATATATAATGCAATGTCTATCTGTCTGTATGTTATTTATGCGTTCGCGAAAGGTCCATCCGATTGAGATGAAATTTTCTACACGTGTTCTTATCATTCTCGTGCAGCCAACTGTCATAGTTTGTTAGTTTACAAACAGCTATTTACGTAATAAAATTTAATTTTGTAATTTATATTATAATTTATATATAGCTAGGGGGCTTTACTTAAGAAAAGTTATATCAAGGGACATAACTTTTAGTAGCATTGCTATATATTTTATATATAATTGTAGCATTGTTATCAAAGCTTTATAAAATGTTTGTCTACAGTTATTTACAGGCATATGCGTTATAATATATAATGATAAAATCTTTAAGGCATTTTTAAAGTTTTCATAAAAATAATGCATCTATTTTAAATACGTGAAAATTTTCTAACTCATCTTTTTATTTTTCTTCGACATCTATACAGTCATCCCAGCATTTATTGGATTTTCGTGATATCTTGGTAAATTTACGTTCAGTAGTTACAGATTGCCCTATTTAATTATTGGGATGAAGATTGTTCTCTTCCAATCTGTTCGCCATATTTCCGGGAACGGGAACGGGAGCTTATATGACTACTAATATGAATTAAATGAGACGCTCCCCACCAGGGACTGGGCGAAGCCGGGCCGGGTCGTCTTTTTTGGGAACGGGAGCAGGGGCCGAATATGAATTAAATGAGATGCTCCCGCCAGGAGCTGGGCGAAGCCGGGCCGGGTCGTCTTTTTTGGGAACGGGAACGGTGGCAGGGGCCGAATATGAATTAAATGAGACGCTCTCCGCCAGGGGTTGGGCGAAGCCAGGCCGGGTCGTCTTTTTTGGGGGGGAACGGGAACGGTGGCAGGGGCCGAATATGAATTAAATGAGACGCTCTCCGCCAGGGGTTGGGCGAAGCCAGGCCGGGTCAGCTAGTACTGTATAAAATATTTATGACCCATTTTCTGCCTGGTCTGAGCTCGCGTAAATTATGGTAACTTAGGGTTGCCAGGCGTCGGGCAAAAAGAGGTCATGTTCTCCTGTTTAGCCTAATATTCTCCGTCGTGAGTGCAGAGAATGGGCAGCGGGCCGCACTGAGTTTGAAGTTCAACAGCTGATCCAGAGCAACACACATCAAGGTGACATAGTCATCTACACCGATGGGTCAGTAGTGAGAAACAGACGTAGTGGCTGGGGCTTTATTGTAAAGGCTAATGGGCGAGTCTTGAAAAAGGAGAGTCTGGCATATGAGACTACGACCTCCAGCATGAGAATGGCGGTGGAGGCAGTAACATCAGCATTCCGGTGGCTAGAGGAGACTACTGCAACACACGTTGTATTTATTACGAATTCAAAGAGTATGCTTAGCAAGGTGGAGAAAGGAATGTTTCGTGTGGAATGGCTCTCGACGCTTCAGAGGTCACAGATCGTGAGAATTGTATGGATATTTTGCCCTGGCCATGCGGGTGTGCGAGGGAATGAACAGGCTGATAGGCTAGCAGGGAAGGCACCTCTTGGTGGAATTTTGCCTATGGAAAGGGGGGAGGTGGTCGTGCGCTTGTGGGACCAGGTGGTGAAGGCGGAGGAACAGATTGAGAACCCATATGTGGAAAGAATGATATTGCGGGGGATCGGCAGGGGTTCTGGAAGAATCTCAAAACTGAGAGGAAAGACCAGGAGAACTTTTAATCAGATAGCGGTGGGAACGATTAGTAGTGTGACTCTTCGCTGGCTGTTGAACGAGGGGACGGAGCACGTATGGGAATGTCCTGAGTGCAGTGATGTCGGTTCTTAACTCAACTGAACTCAACTCTCCGTCCGGCAGGCAAAGCTGAAAAACTTATAAAATGTTCTGCGTTTCTTATATTTTATGTTGTAATTTTTAATGTATTATTGTTACAACTTACAATGTATCTACACTCAACCGTATATTTATATTGATAAAATGTACAAAAGTCTGTGTATTTCTGCGAACTAGTCGTTTATAGTAATTCTAACTGTTATCTGTATCTGTCTCATTACTCTTTTTGAATTTACTTTTACTTCTTTATTAAAACCCATTGCTTAATAATATTTATTTAATTTTCCTATTTATACCAAATGTGAACCACTAAAGGAACAGACTCTTACTCGACTCTGTAAAGGGCATCATTATCACAAAGTACAGTGTGAAGAATCTTACCTGTGAACAGTTTTATGCATGGTTGCTAAAGAGGATCTTGTACGAAAAGTTGGCTCCTCCGAGTCATATGTTGTGTAATTAATAAAGATTATAAGGTAATAATTTTACAATCGGCTGTTTAAGCAATGTTATTTTTTAGCATTTTGAAAAAGGCCTCCATTGAATTTGTATTTATGTTTTAACGTGAATTTTTCTTGGTCGATTCACTAAGAGTAAGATACACTTATTGGTAGCTATTGCAATAAAATTGTACTGATTGTAAGATACACTTATTGGTAGTTATTGAAATAAAATTGTACTGATTGTGGGTTCAATATGGAACGATTCAAATGAAACATTCAATATGTCCTCCTTTGTCTTCTTTTTTTTTTGTCTTATTATGTCCTCCTTTTGGTGCCCACGTATCTGGAAGCCCTATGGTAACTGCCATTATTTAAACTTTGCATTGACTTGGGTCAATACTCAGCAATCTGGCAGTAAAGTTCTAAATGAGGTAAAAATGCATCCCAGCAAGTGTACGGCTATTATAAGAAGTATATTGTTTTCTCACTTTGAAGAAGATTCAATCAGTGATATTTCTACAAATAAATATAGTTTATTATTAGACGAATCGAATGACATTTCTGTTCTGAATGTGCTTATATATTATAGTAACAGCAAACACAAAGTAGTTTCTACATTTCTTGGACTAGTTCACTTGGAAGAGTATGATGCAGAAAGTATAGTTCAGGCGCTGAAGAAACATTTGGTCGGTAAAAATTTAGTTTTGAAGAATATGGCTGCAGTTGGTACTGATAATGCATCGGTAATGGTTGGTATCAACCATGGCGTTTATGCCAAATTGAAGGAAGATATCTTATCATTAATCCGCATAAAATGTGCGTGTCATTCCTTGCAGCTAGCATTATCACATGCCTCATCAGAATGTTTACCAAGGAAATACGAATTCCTTATTGCTGAAACACATAACTGGTTCTCCAAATCAGCTGTCAGACAACAGCAATACAATAATTTATATACAGCATTAAATGACAGTTCCTTACCACTGAAAATTATGTCATATTGCAAAACTAGATGGTTATCAATTCAACTAGCTGTTGAAATAATTGTGAACCAATGGTTGGAATTGAAGACACACTTCAAAATAACAAGATAAAGTGAAAAGTGCTACACAGCTGAAATAGTTAATAATAATATATGAAATACTATATGGAATGAACAGTGATGGAAAAAAAAAATGGCATTCCTTCTCTTTTTACAAACCATTCTAAGTGAAGTGCAAAACGTTAATAAACTGTTTGAATCTAACAATGTTGATAAAGTTAAATTACTTGACGATCTCACTTTGCTATTTCACTAAATTGGTAAAATAATTATATTGCCGACTTCTAAAACCGATTTGTTCACTTGCACTATAGAGATGTGATAGAGATTTATGAGAAGAAATGACTTGGAGAACTTGGTGACGACTGGAAAGATCGAAAGGAAGAGACCAAGGGGAAGACCGAGTAATAAATACATGGATGGCTTGGCCACGTGGCATGGTCGAGACAGGAACACGGAGCTGATCCACGACTCTGGTGATCGAGTGAGATGGCAGAATATGACCGCCCACGCTTATCGTCATGGCACATGATGGATGGATGGATTGACTATAGAGAGCTATGTGGCTCCTAAGCAATACCTGAGATACCAAATCGGATTAAAAATTGATGGTTTAATAACAAAAGGATTGTTAACAGAAAATGGAGAGAACAACTCAAGAAAGCGTTGTAGGGTTTGTTGTCTCATAATTCAATCAATTGTAGCAGAGACTTCCTGACAATTTAGATGCATTGAAAAATATTTCACTCTTTTCTGTTAACAGCATACTTCAGCCAGTAAAGGACATACCAAAATATTGTTGCCATAATGCCATTCATTGGCACTTTTCCGTCTTGACAGACGATAGTTTGGTACATTGTGCTTCAAAAAGGCTTAATAAATACGATCCATGGCGGTGGCGAGTGTGGCTGGTAAGGAAAATTCTTGCTGCAAATGTTTGCCCACAATAGGTGCATGTGAAAACATGGTCATTTCCACCATTTTGCACCATCTTACGTCTCTCACGCTCTGTGTGTGCTTTATCTGCAATCATTTTCTCCTTTGTCTTTATTCCATTTCTGATAGTTGCCCTCCATGCAACACGTTCAGCGGTGACGTGCTCCCAATGTGCATTATCAATGCCTGTATCAATCATGTCCCGCTTACACACATCTTTGTATCGTAGTAGAGGCCGACCCTGAGATCTCCTACCCGTCTGTAATTCACCAAAAAAGATGTCCTTTGGTATTCTACCATCATCCATCCTCCTAACGTGTCCTATCCATCTAAGTCTACGAAGACTGAGCATGGAATACACCGTCACACAACCTGATCTTTCCAATACTTCAGTATTTGTGATTTTGTCTTGCCACTTAATACCAAGTATTCTTCGCAGACACCGCATATGAAAGCTGTTTAAACGTTTCTCTTGGCGTGAGTAAGTTGTCCAGGTTTCACTGCCATAAAGAAGAGTACTAAGGACACAGGCTTGGTAGACGAGGACTTTTGTTTTGGCAGTAAGCTTCCTGTTCTCCCAGACTCTTTTTGCTAACATGTTCATTGTTGTTGCTGCCTTGCCAATCCTGATGTTGATTTCCTGATCGAGGGATAATTTGCTATTTACCTCTGATCCTAGATATGTAAAATGGTCTACTATCTCCAGTTCGGCGTCGTCAATAAAGATTGATGGTACACCATGTGCACCTTGTGACATAATCTGTGTCTTCTTTTTGTTAATTGTTAAACCAAATTCAGAACAAGCATTGGAGAATGCAGATAGTAGATGTTGTAATTCTTCCTCAGAGTGGGTCGTAATCGCAGCATCATCCGCAAAAAGCAACTCTCTGATTAGTACCCTGCTAATTTTGGTCTTGGCCTTCAATCTCTGAGCATTATAGAGGCCACCATCTGAGCGTGAGTGAATGTATATACCGTCATCCTGATCACGAAAGGCATATTTCAGTAGAAGTGAAAAGTATATCCCAATGAGGGTGGGGGTTAGTACACAACCTTGCTTAACTCCACTCTTGATTTCAAACTCTTCTGAAGTTGAGCCATCAAACTTGATTATACCCTTCATGCCTGTGTGGAACGATTCCACAATGGACAGAAGAGTTGGTGGGCAGCCAATCTTCTTTAGTGCTTTGAACAGACCCTCAACGACTGACCAAATCGAATGCCTTTGTGAGGTCGATGAAGGCAATAAACAGTGGCTGATTTTGTTCCCGGCATTTTTCTTGCATCTGTCGCAATGAGAATATCATATCAATGGTAGACCGGTTCTGACGGAAGCCGCACTGTGATTCGGGGTAGACTTGATCTCCCAGGACTTGAAGTCTGTGCCTGAAAATTCTGGCAAATACTTTCCCAACAATACACAGAAGTGAGATACCCCTATAGTTGTTACAGTCGCTCCGATCTCCCTTGTTCTTGTACAGCGTTATGATGTTTGAATCTTTGAAATCCTGTGGGACTTGTCCTTCTCGCCAGCATAGTTCTATTAGCTGGTGGATCTGTAGAGCGAGTGTGTCTTGCCCACTCCTGATTACCTCTATTGGAATCCCATCCTTACCTGGAGCCTTGCCAGATGCAAGCTCATTTATAGCACACTTAACTTCTGTTATAGTGGTAAGTGTGTCCAGGTGGTCAAGAGTTGGCAGGGCCTCTATGGCGTTGAGGGTATCATCCGCTAGCTTGGTCTCACTTGAGTAAAGTTCTAAATAGTGCTCGACCCATCTATCCATCTGCTGTTTCTTATCGGTGATGATTTCTCCAGTCAAGGTTTTCAG
Organism: Cepaea nemoralis; assembly: GCA_014155875.1. Taxonomy (NCBI): domain Eukaryota; kingdom Metazoa; phylum Mollusca; class Gastropoda; order Stylommatophora; family Helicidae; genus Cepaea; species Cepaea nemoralis. The sequence goes on along the minus strand of JACEFZ010022263.1, from coordinate 412,743 downwards.
CGGTGCACTTCTTTTGATCATTGGACCACAGGCTTTCTTTATCCCTTCATACATGCTTCTGATGTTTCCCTTATCACTTGCGATTTGAATGGACTCACATAACTTGATCCAATAGTCATTCGCACACTGCCTGGCAGCCTTTTGTACATCCTTCCTCGCTTGCTTCAGCTCACTCAGAGTGTTACGCGTTGGTCTTTCCTTGTTTCTTAAGAGAGCTATCTTCTTTTTATCAATCAAGGGCTGCAGTATCTGTCTGTTTGCCGCAAACCAGTCCTGCCTCTTATGATCCACAGTGCCGTAAACCCCTACCGCTGTTTTATAAATAGTTTCCTTAAGTTTACTACATTTATCATTTACTATACAATTTTCTGATGTATCATTGAAAGCGTCTTCAAGTTGCTGTTGAAATTCAAAACACTTTCCAGGATCATGAGTGTTAGTAATATTAATCCTGGGGCTAGTCTTGTGTTTAGCTGTGTAGATTCTCTTTGGTCTCAGTCTAACCCTTGCAACAACCAAAGAATGATCTGTATCACAGTCAGCACTGTGGTAACTTCGAGTTAATGATGTATGGTTCAGATGTTGTCTCCGTGTGATAATGAAGTCCAGCTGATGCCAATGGCTGGATCTTGGATGTTTCCATGTGACCTTATGCATCTCTTTTGTTTTAAAAAAGGAGTTTATAATACATAGGTCATTTCTAGTGCAATGCTCCAGGAGCCTTTGCCCATTATCATTCATGCGACCGATGTTGTATTTTCCAAGGCACACTGGCCATGAACTCGAGTCCTTGCCCACACGAGCATTGAAATCACCGAGCATATAAATGTAGTCGGATTTTGGAACTGTCTTGATCGCAGAGTCTAGCTGCTCATAGAACGTATCCTTCACATCATCAGAGGAAGCGAGTGTCGGTGCATATGCAGTGAGAATGGTGGCAAATCCACAAGAGGTTGCCAAGCGCATCTTTCATTACCTCCAGCTGGGATATCAATCATTCCCAGTAGCGAATTCTTCACTGCAAAGCCCACACCATGTTGCCTTTTTTCTGCCTGCCATCTTCCCTTCCAAAAATGGTGTAATTGTTTTCCCTGAGTGACCCTCCCTCAGCGAGGGGAGTCTCCTGCAGGCCAGCAATATCAATGTTAAGACGATTGAGTTCAGCATCAATCACAGCCGTTTTTCTCACATCGTCAATATTTGTCAAGTCAGTGGACAATCCTGGACACATGGTTCTCACGTTCCAGGTTGCAAGCCGTAGCTTGAGGTTTCTATTCCTTTTATTAGTACCTTGTGCATTGGTTTTACAGCCTGCGATTCAGATTTTGTCCTAGCCCCAAGCACCCATTGAAGCAGGCAGGCTGTGGCGGATCAGCACCCAATTGGCTGGGGGCTGCCCAGCTTGAGGCGGGCGGTAGCTGATCAGTGACACCTGTAGGTGTCTCCCACCGTCAGAGGCAACGCGTGGCGCCCCATGGATACGCCAACTGACAAGGACTTATAACCCGTAACAGTTGCCTCTCGCTTTTATTCCGAGACTGGTTAAGACCAAGGATGGAGTTATTGCCTCTCCATAGCACAAAGCCTGGGCTAAAATAAAGAAACCATGTGTTGCCCATGCAGCATGATCCCTCTCTCGGCCTGCCTAGTTCACTCCAGAGGAAATGCCATTGCACACATCAAATCAAATGATGCAGAGAAGAGAAAGATAAAAGGAAAAACCCAAGTGTATAGTAAAGTAAATAGTGCACGAAGAACCAGGGAAACCAGATGCGTCACGGAATGTGAACTTGACAACAGAAAGGATACGCTGTGACTTTCATCGAGCAGAACGGTTGTGTTTTCTAAGTTCGGAAAGGACGAAGGCGGCTACTGAAGAGGCAGAAGGCTGGCAGTAGAACCATTCAAGGATATGATTAGTCTAGGACATATCTGGAGAAACGCCATGGTTTCTTTTGTAAAGACGGGAAAACGCTAGACGATAGATTCGGATGAGAACGACAGAGGACGAATTGGAAGAACGCAAGGGAAAGGAAGATTACTGAAGCGTCGTTGGGAAAAGACAGGGCTCGACATCAAGGTTGGTAGAATATAGGAATTAGGCCCTGCCCGGCGGTACGGGAAACTAATCTAGCTATTAACTTGCATGTGTGACTGTCTTGTAAAGTCCGCATTAAACACGGATATTAACTTTTTCTTCGAGTGTCGACATTGTAATTTGATCAATCATGTTCAAGTTGTATTCACCGTTTCTTATTGAGCCACGTGTCACATTATTAGTCATTATTACCATGGCTTTACACTAAAGAAAAGGAGAACTAACATGTTGGCAATTGTCAACTTATGAAATTTTCAGGGGCTACTGATAATAGTGTGGCGGAAGCAGAATATCAGTTAACCAAAATAAATGTGGTTGACTGGTCAAACAAAACAGAAACTGAAGCTTTTTGGAGTGAAGTAAAACAATTTAAAGATGCCTCTGGTAACAGCCCATTCTGTGAGCGATGTCTGCATGATACTACCCCATTCAAATGCTGATGTGGAAAGAATTTTTAGTGCCATGAATAATATGAAATCTAAACTAAGAAATAGGATGAAACTTTACCTCTTAAATGCTATCTTGACAATAACATTTGGCCTGATGAGACTCGGAACATGCTGTTAAACTTATCAGCTCCCTGATCGTGTAGTAAAAGAAACTGAAACAGCTAAAGCATACCAGAGTCATTGTAAATCTGAAGCTTCAACTTCATCATCCAAGCTAAGTTTATTCTGTGGATTTTGTGAAACAGACTTCAATAAAGATGAGGACATGATTCTATAGGGTAAGCCACATCGATATCTGTATTTTCTTACTTTTTCCAATCGGATGTTTTGCTAGATGTTTCACCTATACAATCTAGATGTCTATACATCCGTTTCTAGATGCTTTCTGTAAAAGAAATATGGCAACCCTGGCTGTATCTTTCTTGAATTCCAAGGACCGATGTCAAATTATGTGCAGTACGTCGCTCTTGTTACAGCCAGGAGGAAGGACGTGCTGCTACACCCGTTTCCCGGGGAGGATAGTGTGAGGGGAGTGGGAGGAGGTGTGGGACAAAGTAATTCAGTTTCCAATAAATGACGCACTTTATGAGTCAGATTTCTTCGATGTTCAGATCAGTAGTAGCAGTTGTATTAGTAGTAGTAGTTGTGGTAAAAGTAGTTATTGTAATTGTATTTGTTGTAGTAGTAGTAGAAGGTAGAAGTAGTAGTAGCAGTAGTAGTAGTAGTAGTAGTAGTAGTAGTAGTAGTAGTAGTAGTAGTAGTAGTAGTAATAGTAGTAGTAGTAGTAGCAGCAGCAGTAGTATTAGTAGTAGTAGTAGTAGTAGTAGTAGTAGTAGTAGTAGTAGTAGTAGTAGTAGTAGTAGTAGTAGTAGTAGTAGTAGTAGTAGTAGTAGTAGTAGTAGTAGTAGTAGTAGTAGTAGTAGTTGTCAGGTCTTAGTCAGATATGACTGAGCTACCGTATGACAGTAGACGGTACTACCTGCTTTCTGTCAGCGCCGAATGTTGGGCGGCGCTTACCAAACCCGACAACCCACATTGTGCCAACGGCTTCGGGCGGAAGAGCGCAATTGGGAGGGTACTAGCCTTATCCTGGTGCGAGGAAATGCAACCCAAAGACAAAATAAGTCATGGCAGGGCAGACCAGGCCCTAAGCCTTGGTTGGCAGCTGGTCTAGGATCGAAGCTCCGACAGGCGGACAGTTAGAGCATTGCTTTGCTGATCCGGCAGCTTCTGCAACTTGTCTTGTTCCAGATATATAGGTGTTAACTTTCCTCTGGTGTGAATTAGACAGGCCGAGAGAGGGATCATGCTGTATGGGCAACACATGGTTTCTTTATTTTAGCCCAGGCTTTGTGCTATGGAGAGGCAATAACTCCATCCCTGGTCTTAACCGATCTCGGAATCAAAGCGAGAGGCAACTGTTACGGGTTATAAGTCCTTGTCAGTTGGCGTAGACATGGGGCGCCACGCGTTGCCTCTGACGGAGGGAGACACCTACAGGTGTCACTGATCAGCTACCGCCCGCCTCAGGCTGGGCAGCCCCCGGCCAATTGGGTGCTGATCTGCCACAGCCTGCCTGCTTCAATGGGTGCTTGGGGCTAGGACAAAATCTGAATCGCAGGCTGTAAAACCAATGCACCAGGTACTAATAAAAAGAATAGAAACCTCAAGCTACGGCTTGCAACCTGGAACGTGAGAACCATGTGTCCAGGATTGTCCACTGACTTGACAAATATTGACGATGTGAGAAAAACGGCTGTGATTGATGCTGAACTCAATCGTCTTAACATTGATATTGCTGGCCTGCAGGAGACTCGCCTCGCTGAGGAAGGGTCACTCAGGGAAAACAATTACACCATTTTTTGGAAGGGAAGAGGGCAGGCAGAAAAAAGGCAACATGGTGTGGGCTTTGCAGTGAAGAATTCGCTACTGGGAATGATTGATATCCCAGCTGGAGGTAATGAAAGATTATTATCACTGCGCTTGGCAACCTCTTGTGGATTTGCCACCATTCTCACTGCATATGCACCGACACTCGCTTCCTCTGATGATGTGAAGGATACGTTCTATGAGCAACTAGACTCTGCGATCAAGGCAGTTCCAAAATCCGACTACATTTATATGCTCGGTGATTTCAATGCTCGTGTGGGCAAGGACTCGAGTTCATGGCCAGTGTGCCTTGGAAAATACAACATCGGTCGCATGAATGATAATGGGCAAAGGCTGCTGGAGCATTGCACTAGAAATGACCTATGTATTACAAACTCCTTTTTTAAAACAAAAGAGATGCATAAGGTCACATGGAAACATCCAAGATCCAGCCATTGGCATCAGCTGGACTTCATTATCACACGGAGACAACATTTGAACCATACATCATTAACTCGAAGTTACCACAGTGCTGACTGTGATACAGATCATTCTTTGGTTGTTGCAAGGGTTAGACTGAGACCAAAGAGAATCTACACAGCTAAACACAAGTCTAGCCCCAGGATTAATATTATTAACACTCACGATCCTGGAAAGTGCTTTGAATTTCAACAGCAACTTGAAGACGCTTTCAATGATACATCAGAAAATTGTATAGTAAATGATAAATGGAGTAAACTTAAGGAAACTATTTATAAAACAGCGGTAGGGGTTTACGGCACTGTGGATCATAAGAGGCAGGACTGGTTTGCGGCAAACAGCCAGATACTGCAGCCCTTGATTGATAAAAAGAAGATAGCTCTCTTAAGAAACAAGGAAAGACCAACGCGTAACACTCTGAGTGAGCTGAAGCAAGCGAGGAAGGATGTACAAAAGGCTGCCAGGCAGTGTGCGAATGACTATTGGATCAAGTTATGTGAGTCCATTCAAATCGCAAGTGATAAGGGAAACATCAGAAGCATGTATGAAGGGATAAAGAAAGCATGTGGTCCAATGATCAAAAGAAGTGCACCGCTGAAAACCTTGACTGGAGAAATCATCACTGATAAGAAACAGCAGATGGATAGATGGGTCGAGCACTATTTAGAGCTTTACTCAAGTGAGACCAAGCTAGCGGATGATGCCCTCAACGCCATAGAGGCCCTGCCAACTCTTGACCACCTGGACACACTTCCCACTATAACAGAAGTTAAGTGTGCTATAAATGAGCTTGCATCTGGCAAGGCTCCAGGTAAGGATGGGATTCCAATAGAGGTAATCAGGAGTGGGCAAGACACACTCGCTCTACAGATCCACCAGCTAATAGAGCTATGCTGGCGAGAAGGACAAGTCCCACAGGATTTCAAAGATTCAAACATCATAACGCTGTACAAGAACAAGGGAGATCGGAGCGACTGTAACAACTATAGGGGTATCTCACTTCTGTGTATTGTTGGGAAAGTATTTGCCAGAATTGTCCTGCGCAGACTTCAAGTCCTGGGAGATCAAGTCTACCCCGAATCACAGTGCGGCTTCCGTCAGAACCGGTCTACCATTGATATGATATTCTCATTGCGACAGATGCAAGAAAAATGCCGGGAACAAAATCAGCCACTGTTTATTGCCTTCATCGACCTCACAAAGGCATTCGATTTGGTCAGTCGTGAGGGTCTGTTCAAAGCACTAAAGAAGATTGGCTGCCCACCAACTCTTCTGTCCATTGTGGAATCGTTCCACACAGGCATGAAGGGTATAATCAAGTTTGATGGCTCAACTTCAGAAGAGTTTGAAATCAAGAGTGGAGTTAAGCAAGGTTGTGTACTATCCCCCACCCTCTTTGGGATATACTTTTCACTTCTACTGAAATATGCCTTTCGTGATCAGGATGACGGTATATACATTCACTCACGCTCAGATGGTGGCCTCTATAATGCTCAGAGATTGAAGGCCAAGACCAAAATTAGCAGGGTACTAATCAGAGAGTTGCTTTTTGCGGATGATGCTGCGATTACGACCCACTCTGAGGAAGAATTACAACATCTACTATCTGCATTCTCCAATGCTTGTTCTGAATTTGGTTTAACAATTAACAAAAAGAAGACACAGATTATGTCACAAGGTGCACATGGTGTACCATCAATCTTTATTGACGACGCCGAACTGGAGATAGTAGACCATTTTACATATCTAGGATCAGAGGTAAATAGCAAATTATCCCTCGATCAGGAAATCAACATCAGGATTGGCAAGGCAGCAACAACAATGAACATGTTAGCAAAAAGAGTCTGGGAGAACAGGAAGCTTACTGCCAAAACAAAAGTCCTCGTCTACCAAGCCTGTGTCCTTAGTACTCTTCTTTATGGCAGTGAAACCTGGACAACTTACTCACGCCAAGAGAAACGTTTAAACAGCTTTCATATGCGGTGTCTGCGAAGAATACTTGGTATTAAGTGGCAAGACAAAATCACAAATACTGAAGTATTGGAAAGATCAGGTTGTGTGACGGTGTATTCCATGCTCAGTCTTCGTAGACTTAGATGGATAGGACATGTTAGGAGGATGGATGATGGTAGAATACCAAAGGACATCTTTTTTGATGAATTACAGACGGGTAGGAGATCTCAGGGTCGGCCTCTACTACGATACAAAGATGTGTGTAAGCGGGACATGATTGATACAGGCATTGATAATGCACAATTGGGAGCACGTCGCCGCTGAACGTGTTGCTTGGAGGGCAACTATCAGAAATGGAATAAAGACAAAGGAGAAAATGATTGCAGATAAAGCACACACAGAGCGTGAGAGACGTAAGATGGTGCAAAATGGTGGAAATGACCATGTTTTCACATGCACCTACTGTGGGCAAACATTTGCAGCAAGAATTGGCCTTACCAGCCACACTCGCCACCGCCATGGATCGTAGTTATTAAGCCTTTTTGAAGCACAATGTACCAAACTATCGTCTGTCAAGACGGAAAAGTGCCAATGAGTAGTAGTAGTAGTAGTTGTTGTTGTTGTTGTTGTTGTTGTTGTTGTTGTTGATGTTGTAATAGTAGTGGTAGTGGTGGTAGTGGTAGTAAAAGTAGTAGTAGTAGTCGTAGTAGTAGTAGTAGTAGTAGTAGTAGTAGTAGCAGTAGTAGTAGTAGCAGTAGTAGTAGTAGGAGCAATAGTAGTAGTAGTAGTAGTAGTAGTAATAGTAGTAGTAGTAGTAGTAGTAGTAGTAGTAGTAGTAGTAGTAGTAGTACCAGTAGTACCAGTAGTAGTAGTAGTAGTAGTAGTAGTAGTAGTAGTAGTAGTAGTAGTAGTAGTAGTAGTAGTAGTAGTAGTAGTAGTAGTAGTAGAAGTAGTAGTAGTAGTAGTAGTAATTGTTATTGTAGTAATAGTAGTAGTAGAAGTAGTATAATAGTAGTAAAATTAGTATGCCGGTCTCTCTCGGCCTAGGGGTTACACGACTTTCTCCATAATCCCGTATAATCTCGTGGGTAACGTGACGTTGCGTGAGAAACGGTAGCGGTTCTTTCCGCGGCAGTAACTTAAGAGATATGTGAGTCGGTCGCTCAGAAAGCAATGGCAAATTACCGAGCGTTATCGTTCCATGAAATCAACAATCAGCTGAAAGATGATGATGTTGACAGCGATGTTCTGTAAAGCTTATGCGAAAAATAAAACAAAAGTAGTATAGTAGTAGTAGTTGTAGTAATAGTAGTAGCAGAAGCTTTAGCGGCACAAGTAATAGTAGTAGTAGTTAGTAGTTGTAGTAGCAGCAGCAGCAGCAGTAGTAGTAGTAGTAGTAGTAGTAGTAGTAGTAGTAGTAGTAGTAGTAGTAGTAGTAGTATTAGTAGTAGTAGTAGTAGTAGTAGTAGTAGTAGTAGTAGTAGCAGCAGTAGCAGCAGCAGCAGCAGCAGCAGCAGCAGTATTAGCAGTAGTAGTAGTAGTAGTAGTAGTAGTAGTAGTAGTAGTAGTAGTAGTAGTAGTAGTAGTAGTAGTAGTAGTTGTTGTAGGAGGAGGAGGAGCAAAAATAGTAGTAGTAGTAGTAGTAGTAGTAGTAGTAGTAGTAGTAGTAGTAGTAGTAGTAGTAGTAGTAGTAGTAGTAGTAGTAGTAGTATTTGTTGTTGTAGGAGGAGGAGTGGCAGTAGTAGTAATAGTAGTAGTAGTAGTAGTAGTAGTAGTAGTAGTAGTAGTAGTAGTAGTAGTAGTAGTAGTAGTAGTAGTAGTTGTTGTTGGTGTTGTTGTTGTTGTTGCTGTACCTGTAGCAATAGCAGTAGCAGCAATGGCAGTAGTAGTAGAAGCAGTAGTAGTATTAGCAGCAGCAGGGGTGCAGGCATCAAGATAGATGAAGATTTCAAGGTTATTTATTCTGGAGGTGAAGATCGTCATAGGGGAATGGCAATTATTCTGGACCGGAAAACATCAAAATCTATTCAAGGATATTGGGCCGTGTCGGACAGAGTTCTACTAGTTAAATTAAGTGGCAGACCTTTTAGCATAAATATTATTCAAGTATATGCCCCAACAGGAGAATCCTGTGAAGATAGTGTAGAAGAATTTTATAATGACATTGAGTCTGCCTTAAAGAAATGTAAAAATTCAGAAATAAACATCATAATAGGGGACTTCAATGCAAAAGTAGGAAATCAAGGAGATAGATACACAGTAGGAAACTATGGTTTAGGAGAGAGAAATGAAAGAGGATACAGACTCGTAGAGTGGGCAAAAGAACAGGAAATGATTGTAGGAAACACCTGGTTCAACCAACACCCTAGAAGATTATGGACATGGAGGAGTCCTGATACCAGGATTAGAAATCAGATTGACTACATTCTGATTAGCAGAAGATTTAGAAACGCATTAACACTAGCAAAAACAGTTCCCAGTGATGATTGTTATAGTGACCACAGATTACTCACAGGAACATTGAGGATAAAGTTGAAGAAAGTCAAGTATATAACAGGAAACACTAAATATGATTTGTGTACATTGAGTAATGACAAGGAAATACAAAACAAATTCAACATAGAAGTACAGAACAGATTTGACATTTTGTCTGATCTAGAGATCCTATTCCAGGATGTGGATGATCAATGGGAAACGTTGAAGAATTCAATCAATGTGGCTGCAGAAACAACTATTCCAAAATTAAAGAAGGTGGGTCGTAAGAAATGGATGACTGAAGGAATTTTACACCTCATGGAAACAAGAAGACTCAGCAAAAATAATTCTGTCAAATATTAAGAAATTCACAGACAAGTCAGAACATTATGTAAGGAGGCAAAAGAAGCATGGCTTGAGGAAAAGTGCTTAGAAATTGAAAGCCAACACAACAGTCAAAATATCAAATTAGTGCACAAAAGAATTCAGGAGCTTACTAATAAAAGAACAAGTACATCAACCGGGTGTCTAAAAACTGAAGATGGCAAAATCATAATAGAAAAAGACCAGATTCTACAGGTATGGACAGATTATGTGAAACACCTTTATGATGATAACAGAGACGAACATTATGATATTAGATTTAATAATGAAGGACCGCCAATTTTGGAAATGGAGGTTCGAAATGTTCTTAAGCATATGAAAGCTGGCAAGGCCCCCGGTGCAGATAACATCACAACAGAAATGATTAAAGCTTTAGAAGAATTTGGACTAGATCAAGTCACCAGACTGCTGAATACATTATATGATACTGGAGATATACCTCCTGAATTATGTAACTCTATATTTATTGCAATCCCAAAGAAATCAGGAACCTTGGAATGTGATCAACATAGAACAATTAGTATAATGAGTCACATCACAAAGATTTTGCTAAGAATTATCATGCAAAGAATGAGGAAGAAGATACAACCTGAAATAGGGGAAGAACAATGCGGGTTTGTAGAAGGAAAGGGCACAGTAAATGCTGTGTATATGCTGCGAACAGTTATTGAACGTGCTATAGAAGTAAACAAGGATATACATCTTTGCTTTATTGACTATACAAAGGCTTTTGATAGCGTTAGACATGTCAGCATGGTGGATATGCTTGCAGATCTACAAATTGATGGGAAAGACATTAGACTTATAAAACACATATATTGGAAACAATAAGCTGCAATAAGGATTGATAGTGAAGTGGGACAGTATCAGCCAATTAAGAGAGGTGTTAGGCAGGGATGTGTGATGTCTCCAGATCTTTTTTCCCTGTACAGTGAAAATATTTTCAGAAATGTAGAGGATATAAATGGAATCAGCATTGGAGGACGAAACATCAATAACATTAGATATGCAGATGATACAGTATTAATTGCAGACAATGAGCAGGACCTGCAACAATTAGTAGATGCGGTTGTTGTACACAGTGAGCAACTGAGGTTAGAATTAAATTGTAAAAAGACTCAGGTTATGGTCGTCAGTAGGAAGGAAGAAGTGCCACAATGTAATATACAAGTAAATGGAAATATTCTTCAACAAGTGAATCGGTACAATTATCTTGGAACAGTTATAACATCTGATGGGAGATGTGGTTTCTGAGGAAAATGCAAAGAATACCATGGACAGACAGAAAAACCAATGACCAAGTACTACAGGAGACAAATGAACATCGTAAACTGATTAGAGAAATTAGACGTAGACAGTCAAAAATTTTTGGACATGCTATGAGAAGAAATGGATTGGAGAACTTAGTGACAACTGGCAAGATCGAGGGGAACAGACCAAGAGGAAGACCGAAAGGAAAATACCTGGATGGCTTGGCCACATGGCATGGACGAGACAGGAACACTGAGCTGATCCACGACACTGGTGATCGAGTGAAATGGCGAGTCATGACCGCCCACGCTTTCCGGCATGGCACATGATTGATTGATTGAGTAGTTGTAGTAGTAGTAGTAGTTGTTGTTGTAGTAGTAGTAGTAGTAGTAGTAGTAGTAGTAGTAGTAGTAGTAGTAGTAGTAGTAGTAGTGGTAGTAGTAGTGGTAGTGGTAGTAGTAGTAGTAGTAGTAGTAGTAGTAGTAGTAGTAGTAGTAGTAGTAGTAGTAGTAGTAGTGGGAGGGTAGGCAGTAGAAGTATAGTAGAAGTAGTTATAAAATTAGTGGTTAGTTGGTAATGCCATGGGGTATCCCACATGGGAGTGGTTGGAAGGGTCGACGAAGGATACTGGTATGGTAGTGGAGTCCCCTTGAATGGTGGAGTGGATGTAGTGGAACTTGTTGAATAGAAGAGTGGCAGGCAGCACAACCTCGTGAGACCTTTAGTTGCAGACTGTTTAGATTAGTAGAGAGGAGTAGTGTAAGTGGTAGAGTATGATGTGGTAGTAGTAGTAAACTAGTAGTAGTATGTGTGGTGTGTGTGTGGTGTGGTGTGGTGTGTGTGTGTGTGTGTATGTGTGTGTGTGTAGTAGTGTAGTAGTAGTGTGTGTGTGTGTGTGTATGTGTAGTATTGTGTGTTGTATGTAGCTGCAGGGGAGTATCAGTAGAAGTATCAGCATCAGAAGTATTCATAACAGTAAAATATTTCAGCTTCCCGTACAATGCCATGTTTATCCCACATGTCTCGGTCTGGAAAGGGTCGCACGAAGCACGAACACCGTATCTCCAGCGACGATCCCCCTTGAATCTGAGAGATAACTGAACTTGTGAATCGAACGACGTGGCACGGAATCTAGCCCACAACCTTCGGAGACCTTTAGCTTGCAGACTGTTTCCAGATTACAAGAGAGGAGTAGCTGTCAAGCTGCGACATCAGCAATATGATGTGGCCCTCACACACAACCACTCTCTTTATGTATGTGTGATTTGTGTGTTGTGTGCGTGTGTGTGTGTGTGTGTGTGTGTGATGTGTGTGTGTGTGATGTCTGGGTGTGTGTCTGTATGTGTTGTGTGTGTGTGATGTATGTGTATGTATTGTGTGTGTGTATGTACTTGCATCGAGCACCATTGTCGCCGCTGAAGGAGATACAGTTCGCTACATGTCCTTTATGTATGTGTGTGTGTGTGTGTGTGTGTGTGTTGTGTGTGTATGATGTATGTGTGTATGATGTATGTGATGTCTGCGTGTGTTGTGTGTGTGTGATATGTGTATATGTGTGTGTGTGTGTGTGTGTTGTGTGTATGATATATGTGTGTATGATGTATGTGATGTCTGCGTGTGTTGTGTGTGTGTGATGTGTGTGTATGTGTGTGTGTGTGTTTGTGTGCTTTGTGTGTGTGTACTTGCATAGAGCACTATTGTCGCCGCTGAAGGAGATACAGTTCGCCACATTTCCTTTATGTGTGTGTATGTGATTGTGTGTGTGTGTGGTGTGTGTGTGTGTGCGTGTGTGTGTTGTGTGATGTGATGTGTGTGTGTGTGTGTGTTGTGTGTACTTGCATCAAGCATCACTGTCGCTGCTGAAGGAGATTCAGTTCGCCACATGTCCTTTACGGGATGTTGCGATCAACCCCATCATTGATGGACTGACTGCCCATTTTAGTTCAGGAATTTGCCATGGTTTTCTGAACGGCCAACGTATCATACCATCGAAGTCAACGCAGAGCGATCTGTTTCCAGATCCTCCGCGGTGGATTCGAACCCTGGACTCGGTATGTATAGGGAATTGTTAACCTGCACGTCTCACTACCCCCTTAGCCATGTGGGATAACCATGTAAGAAACAAGGAATCGCATCGCGTTCACCAACATCACTGAAAACCATAATAGAGAACCAAGTAGCGAACACATGGGCTAGATGGCTTCAAAGCTATGAGCTGGAAGTTACAAAGTTTGTTGCATATTCTTTCCAGGTTGTCGCTGTTAACCAAAGTATTTTTTGCTGCTGTGATCTCTTGGCAAGTTTACGTTCAGTAGTTTGCCATTGTTTTCAGAACGTCCGTCACCACTACCATTTCATTAAAAACTAACGCAAGTCGATCTGCAGCCAAATCTACCACAGCAGTGTTTCTAAAGTGGGTATGCGGGATTACGAACTGCGTCCGTAACGCCTTCACCACGGTGTCGGCATACACTGGAAGACAACTTCAATAAAGTCATGATACAACCTTCAAGTGAACACCTTAAAAGTGTGATAGATATTACAATAACCATAACATTGTCTTGTAACCTGTCAATAAAGTCATGATACAGCCTTCAAGTGAAAACCTTTAAAGTGTGAAAGATATTACAATAACCATAACATTGTCTTGTAACCTGTCAATAAAGTCATGATACAGCCTTCAAGTGAAAACCTATAAAGAGTGATAGAAATTACAATAGCCATACCATTGTCTTGTAGCCTGTCAGTATTGCTGTTAAGGATGCCAAGAGTATTTAGCATGTGACATCACTGTTCAGACGAACACGGTGATGTCTTAAGGACAGTTTAAAGATAGCCGCCCCACTTTTGACATGCACCAAAGAGGAGCAGCGTTCTTTTATATTTTTTGATCAGTTAAGGAGTGACACCTAAAAAAATTCATCGGCGAATGAAAGGCTTGTATGGTGATGCATGCCCGTCAGTCCAGCAAGCGTATGAGTGGATTAGGAAGTTTTAAGATGACGTAACTTCTGTGACGAGTTACAGAAGGTGGTGCAGGAGAGGTTACAGACGCGACCAAAAGTATTGTTTCTATAAGAATCCAAGGACTTTATCGGTGCTGGTAGGACTTGCATTGAACGCAGTGGTGACTACACCGAAAAGTGATACATTTGTTCTTTACTTTTTCAGAATATATTCACCCAAAAAATATTATGGTTTTCATTTGAAGCCCTTTCGTATAAACACACATGTATTGTTTAGCGTTCATAGAACTAGAAGAAGGAAGTAGATACAACACTAAACAACATAAAATTTGGAAGCTACATTTAATGACCGGAATTCGAACCCTTCATCTCCTAATGGCGAAGATGCCTCTCTGCAGAACAAAAGTATTTCCACGCAGACCAACAAGATACCACCAAAAGCTGTCGCTATTTTGAGGTGACAGGTTGAATTCAAGTCGGAAACTACAGTTTTCAAATTGTATGCTGTTTAATGTTTCCTCTAGTTTCTACTTTCTTCTTCTACTTCAATGAGCGTCTAACAATATGTACCTGTTTATTTGTGAACTATCTTACTGTCCTCAAAGGTTTCCCCAATGCATATTCATGATACAGCATATCAGAATCTATAATTATGGCTTCATGCAGAGACTACTTGATGTATTCTTTCCGCCAACCTTGACAACCGTCACGGCACTGGATAATGATAGTCAGGTGTGACCTCGTCCTATATTTAACTGTGTCATCGGGTGCCAACTGATTTTTAAACTTCGGTTTACAGGCTACGATCAATGGACAGCCACTCGATCACACGTGGCCCTGGGAACCATGGCTTCTCGTCCGTCTGTGATCGAACATAATCATTACCGGGCAGACGTGGTAATGTCTCCGGCCAGTTGGAGCGGAAATCATGAAAAGGAACGGAAACTGCGTGGGATACAACAACAAGGGTTCTCATATTTGTGGACGTTGTAGTTCCTCAGGTCTTCGATGCAATGTTGTCAAGCCACCTGCCTCATACTACCAAGATTGTGGGTTCGTGTCCTGACTTTATCGATCGGTTCACAGGTGCTGTTTTTCTCGGAGACGCCTGAAGACGTTGATGGAGCTACGGAGGTCACGGTCTGGGCGAAGGTTTCGGCAGATAGCTCTGCGAAAAGAGACTGATCTATGTTGGGTAAAATCATTGTAACGAAGTCGACCCTCTGACTGTCACTTGTTGTCCCTGGGGGGAAAGTAGAATCAACAAGCACACCTTTTAAATTCCATTTTTAAATTCCCGTTTCTTGAGTTTTGGTCT
>JACEFZ010022263.1:330000-395000 GCA_014155875.1 Cepaea nemoralis | reverse complement strand
TGGGTTTGGGGATGTGTATGTGGGTGTGGGATGTTTGGGTGGATGGGTGGGGAGTGTGTGTGGGTGAGAGATGTGTGGGTGAATGTGTGTGGGGGATGTGTGTGGGTTGGGGGAGGGGTGCGTGATGAGTGTGGGTGATGGATTTGGAGATGTGTGTGTGGGTGGGGGATATGTCTGGCTGGGTGGGGGTGTGTGTGGCTGGATGGATGGAGGATGTATGTGTGGGTAGTGAGGGTGACTGTAGTTGGGGGATGTGTGGATGGGTAGGAGATGTGTGGATAGATGTGTGTGTGGGTGAGGGATGTGTCTTTGGGATGTGTGTGGGTGTGGTATTTGTGGGAGGGGAGCTGGGTGTGGATAAATGATGTTTGTGTGGGTGGGTGAAGGTGTGGTTGGGTTTGTGGGTGGGTGAATGATGTGTGTGAGGGTGGGGGATGTTTGCTTAGATGGGTGGTTGGGATGTGTGAGTGTGGGTGGGTAGATAGGAGATGTATGTGTTGATGAGTGGGTAAGGGACGTGTGGGTGTTAGTGGTTGAGGGATAAGTACGTGTGTCTAGGGATGTGTGAGGGGATGAATGTATGGGTTGTGTGTGCGTGGATGGGAGGTGTGTGTTTGTGAATGAGGAATGTGTTGGTGGGTGGGGATGTGTGTGAGGGATGTTTGTATGGGTGGGGAGATTGTGCGTGGGTGGGGATGTGTGTATATGGGTAAGGGTGTGTGGTTAAGGGATGTGTGGCTGGGGGAATGGGTGGATGGAGGATGTGTGGTTGGGTGGAGGATGTGTGGTTGGGTAGAGGATGTGTGGGTGGGTGATTGTATATGAGTAAGGGTGTGTGGTTAAGGGATGTTTCTTTGGGGGATAGGTGGGTAGAGGATGTGTGGGTGGGTAGAGGATATGTGGGTGGGTGAGTGTGTGCAGGTTAGGAGATGGTGGGGGATGTTTGTAGGTGTGGGCTCGGGATAAGTGAGTGGGCTTGGGGAGATGGGAGATTATGTGGGTGAGTGCGGAATTTGTGTGTGGGTAGGTGCGGAATATGTGAGTTGACGGGGAGATGTGTGTGTGGCTGAGGAATGTGTGTTTGGTTGTGTGGTTGGAGGTGTGTGGGTGGAGGAGGATATTGGGTGAGTGATTGTTGGTGGGAAATGGGACGGGTAAAGGATATGTGAGTGGGTGGGGAGATGTGTGTAGGTGGGGGATGTGTGGGTTATTGAATGTATGTGTGCTTGGGGTGTGGGTGGATGGGATGTGTGGTGGATGAGAGGTGTGTGTGGGTGGGGAGATGTGTAGGGATGTGGTGGATGGGTGGGGGAATGTATTGTATGTGTGTGTGGTTGGGTGGGGGAGTTGGAGTGAATGGGGGATGTGTGGGTGGGTGGTGGATGTGTCTTATAACATAGTAATATGCATTGTTTATGTTTACAAAATTCATGTGACAATGTTTTTTTCCTATGCACTGTTCATGAAAGAAAGATGAGTGTTTGGAAGGGCCGAATATAAGACGGGCCTGCGTGCCCAATTTGTTACCCTTTGAAAATAAATTCTGTTCGTTCGTTCGTTCGTTCGTTCTCTCTCTCTCTCTCTCTCTCTCTCTCTCTCTCTCTCTCTCTCTCTCTCTCTCTCTCTCTCTCTCTCTCTCTCTCTCTCTCTCTCTCTTCCACTAGAACATATTACACTAACACTTTTTTCGAACAAGATGATAAAACATTTAATGCAGAAAAGTGTCTCGTGTGAGTGCGATGTATGGGTGTGGAGATATGTGGTGTAGTCTATAGTGACTGTGAGATATACTCAGATAGTTCCAGATCAGATGTAACTGTCATCCTCGTACTCCGGCCATACCACACATTACAATATCGGATGGAGCTCACCCGGAGATGTGTCTCTCAGACCGATTGTTGACTTCTTCTGATATATCCTGAAAAAGTGGAATGTCTGGTCACCACTGGATGATTAAGTTAGTTATCGTCTCTTAGTTCTTCACAGATGATAGACTGGTATTTACTATAATCCATGGATGAAAAAAAAAAACACAAACACTGGTCCAATAATCTCTCGCTGAAACACTGCTGTCAGTTAAGCTACTCAATGTTCATGTCATTAGTGAAACTGTTCTTATTTGATAGTCTTCCACTTTCTATAATTTTTCAGGTAATTATTATGGTTAGTAATTACGTGATTGATTGGAATATAGCAAATAATCAGTCCCTCTTCTCGGGGATCACTGCTTATGCTCATTGTAACTCAGGACTGGTCTAACCTTATTTGATAAACAGGGTTCAAAGCTTGATATCAGTTAGCACTGCATCAGAGTATGGTCATTTTTCTTCTTCTCAGATTTTGGAACGACTTTTACTTTCAAGTGGAGGGAACCTGTCGAAGAGATAACACCCGGTGATATCAACCCGAATCAGACCCTTTATATGCGAGTGTAGGCCTAAAGCCGTACTCAGAATTTACCATCTTGATCCACTAGAACCACTCTGGTATAAGACAAAATAGTACATCACCTTACCTAAGACATGGTATGAGAAGGACAGACCAAAGGAAAGACACAGAAACTCCAGTAGACTCTCCTACCAGAATATCCTACCATATACCTATCCTTTATCTCCCCAACCACTCTCAATATTGCTGAACATCTTCCCACGTAAGTTGTCTTACCCTACCGAGTTAAATGATATCCCGCGACCTAGCTTACGGTACGCCTCCGCCTACTGCTGCAAACGCTCTATCCTAATGTACACAACGCAAGTACACTATGCTCAAGTCCTAATCTATATTCATATAATCACCTTATTTAACCTATTTCAGTCCTAGAATTAAACCACCTAGTCACATCCAGGACAAATGCCTGTCGCCTTTAAACGACACTAGACATCGCGATTTGTATTTCTAATTCGGCACTGAAATAAATCCACACTCCAGCCTGTTGCCTGCCAACCTGTATACTGAATTTAAAACTAGATTATCATTCAGCCTCGAATTTCGCCTGTAGGACGTCATGGGTTTTTCTCCCCACCAATCTCACCCCTACTCCTTTCTCGTCTTTAGATCTTTGTACAAAACATACCAACAATCTTCTTTGAGGTAGACAATTCTAGTTGAGATCTTTTCTTCCGTTACTCACGGCCGTCTTTCAAAGAGATCCGAACGTGTTTTATCGAGACTCCGTCTCCTTTGATATAAACGATCTTTCTGGACATCGATGATTATCCTTTGATCTCGACTAGTTTCCCTGGATCACGGGACCTACGTTCCCGTATACAAAGAGTTCGGCTAGTGTTTGACTATCTCTGTCCTTTGAACATTTAGGAGCGACGATCTCTGGCCTTTGAACATTTAGGATCGACGACCTCCAGTATCGTGACATAGACACTGAAAGCTTCTTCTTCTTCTTCTTCTTCTTCTTCTTCTTCTTCTTCTCTTCTTCTTTCTTCTTCTTCTTCTTCTTCTTCTTCTTCTTCTTCTTCTTCTTCTTCTTCTTCTTCTCCATCTCCTGCTTCTGCTGCTTCTGCAACTTATGCTTCTGCCTCTGCTTTTGCTTCTTTCTGCTTCTGCTTCTGCTTCTTCTTCTTCTTCTTCTTCCTCTTCCTCCTCCTCCTCTGACCATTCTAGTTTATTTTAGTTTAGTTAGTTTAGTCGACGGATAAACATTATGACACGCGGGTGTAACACATAAGAACTCTGTTCTACTCCTAACTCAAGCGTGAGTCCGGAGAATCTCAGTTCAGTGCACGAACTCCGTAGCACCGGTGATTATCCTGAAATACTTTGGGTAGATTTCTAACTCGAAATTTAGCCCGGGCTGCGTTGTTAGGCTACTCTTTTCAGATTTCCAACTGCCAAGGTATTTTTTACGTGCGCAGCATTACACACGGGCGTCCGATCTCACTACCCAGAGACCAGGGACATTTGTGTTACTAGAAGTCCAAAAGTGTCTCGTGTGAAAAAAATCCCGGTCCTCATCCGGGCTTGAACCCGGGACCTCCAGCATTCGAGGCGGACACCATACCTCGAGACCACAGAACCCCCCTATTCATCATGTCCATTCTTCATCAGCAAAATGTCTCTGTGTTGTTACAATTTCTTGTTTCCCGTTACCAACTACCTTCTTCGGGTGTTACTTGTTAATCAACCATTAACAGACAAACACTAAACATACTCACCACGCACACACCACCCATACACCACATTTATACACCATACACACATACACATCACACATACACACCACACATATGTCACATACACAAACACAAACATCAAACACATACCACAAACTTACCACACATAGCACATTCCACACACCACATACACAAAGACATACATAACACACACACACACACACACACACACACATACACACACCACCCATTTGTTTCACACACACACACACTCACCACACACATCGCACACACACCACACACACATACCACACATACAATTACTACTCACAAACACTACACATACACACGAACACCACACACACATCCCTACAAACAAACACCACACACACACACACACACACACACACACACACACACACACACACACGCACATACACTGCCACACTGCTGCTGACAGGGCTGTTCCATAATTATATGCTGATATGAATTCCAACAAAAGGTATTCTCGGCTCGCTCCAATAAATCAAAACAGCAATATGAACAAAAATGATGAGATCGGATTCTTTGACGTAAGTTCAGCAACAACTGCCGCTTAATACGTTTTACAGCATGCAAGGATTAACGTGTCCAATAATTACTTTGTAGCACTTATAGGGCCTGTTACACCAGGTCCGCAGCAAGTCTTTTTTGTAGCTTATAATAATTAAAAAAGGATCACCAACCTTGTCATTACGACTGTTGACATATTAGAGTATACGTCCTCTGATATCCTTCTCTCTCTCTCCATCGGTTATGTTTCTTGCCGCTCTGGAAAATACAGCTATTTCTCTCGCTGTTGGTTCATTTATTCGTGGCGATATTCTGCGTCATGTTGCTAAACCTTTTTCTTGCCAGTTAGTAATATTCCGCCACTGGTTTAATGCAAAGTAACCATCAGTCCAGTTCGATTTAGTGGCATCCAAACTTGCACTGCCTTCTCGTTTCCATTTCCCCATAAGTCTGCCGTTGTTGGGCTAATCGCTCTGTGACGTTTCTTGTGTTTCCAACGCGTCCCTTAGTTTTTTATCGTATTTGGCGTCGAGGATTTCTCTCTACTTCATATGACGTCATTCTAGTTTTCACCGACTATATGGCATACACACGCATACAAACACTACAGACACAAACACCACGCACATACACACACAAACATCACACAAATACACACACACACACACATACACAACCATCATGATGAATAAGCGGACAGCTCTCACACTATGAGTGGACCACTGACCGAATTCAGCTCGTGAGCACAACCCAAACCGCGAGATGAGCCCGGGCCGAGTACCACCCTTGTGATTATAAACCAAGTCCGCCCGACATTGCCCAGACAGGCTGCTGTTTGTACACGACAGGTGTGTGATTATCTGTATGAATATAAGTGTGTGTGTGTGTGTCTGTAGGTATATGTGTGTATGTGTATAAGTGTTTGTGTCTTTTAATGCCAGGTATTTAGTCAGATATGACTGAGCTACCGTATGACAGTAGACGGTACTACCTGCTTTCTGTTAGCGCCGAATGTTGGGCGATGCTTACCAAACCCGACACCCCACAATGTACCAACGACTTCGGGCAGAAGAGCGCAATTGGGAGGGTACAAGCCTTATCCTGGTACGTGGAAAGGCAGCCTAAAGACAAAATTTCATGGCAGGGCAGACCAGGCCCTAAGCCTTGGTTGGCAGCTGGTCTAGGATCGAAGCTCCGACAGGCGGACAATTAGAGCATTGCTTTGCTGATCCTGCAGCTCCTGCTTGTCTTGTTCCAGATGTAGGGGCGTTACCTTTCCTCTGGAGTGAACTAGGCAGGACGAGAGAGGGATCATGCTGCGTGGGCAACACATGGTCTCTATATTTTAGCCCAGGCTTTGTGCCATGGAGAGGTATAACTCTATCCCTGGTCTTAACCGGTCTCGGAATCAAAGCGAGAGGTAGCAGTTACGAGTTATAAGTCCGTGTCAGTTGGCGTAGACATGGGGCGCCACGGGTTGCCACTGACGGTGGGGGACACCTACAGGTATCACTGATCAGCTACCGCCCGCCTCAAGCTGGGCAGCCACCGGCCACTTGAGTGCTGATCTGCCACAGCTTGCCTGCTTCAATGGGTGCTTGGGGCTATGACAAAATCTGAATCGCAGGCTGTAAAACCAATGCACCAGGCACTACTAAGCAGAAAAAAAAGAAACCTCAAGCTTCGGCTTGCAACCTGGAGAGTAAGAACTATGTGTCCTGGATTTTCCACTGACCTGACGAATATTGATGATGTGGGAAAACAGGCTGCGATTGATGCCGAACTCAATCTTCTTATGAAACAAAAGAAAAAAGCAAAAGCAAAAGCAGGAGACTCACCTCGCTGTGGAAAGGTTGAGGGCAGGCAGAAAAAATGGCAACATGGTGTGGGTTTTGCGGTGAAGAATTCGCTACTGGGAATGATTGAAATTCCAGCTGGAGGTAATGAAAGACTATTATCCCTGCGCTTAGCAACCTCTTGTGGTTTTGCCACCATTATCACTGCATATGCATCGACACTCACATTCTCTGATGATGTGAAGGATTCGTTCTATGATGAGTTAGACTCTGTGATCAAGGAAGTTCTAAAATATGACTACATTTATATGCTCGGTGATTTCAGTGCTCGTGTGGGCAAGGACTCGAGTTCATGGCCAGTTTGCTTTGGAAAATACAACATCGGTCGCATGAATGAAAATGGGCAAAGGTGCTGGAGCATTGCACCAGAAATGATCCTATGTATTACAAACTCCTTTTTTAAAACAAAAGAGCTGCATAAGGTCACATGGAAACATCCAAGATCCGGCCATTGGCATCAGCTGGATTTCATCATCACACGGAGACAACATCTGAACCAAACATCATTAACTCGAAGTTACCACAGTGCTGACTGTGATACGGATCATTCTTTGGTTGTTGCAAGGGTTAGACTGAGACCAAAGAGAATCTACACAGCTAAACAAAAATCTAGCCCCAGGATTAATATTATTAACACCCAGGATCCTGATAAGTGCTTTGCGTTCCAACAGCAACTTGAAGACGCTTTCACTGATATATCCGAAAACTGTACAGCAAGTGAAAAGTGGGGTAAACTTAAGGAAGCTCGTTATAAGACAGCGGTAGCGGTTTCTTAAGAAAGAAGGAAAGAACAACGCGTAACACTCTCAGTGAGCTGAGGCAAGTTACGAAGGATGTGCAAAAGGCTGCCAGGCACTGTGAACATGACTATTGGATCAAGTTATGAGAGTCCATTCAAAATGCAAGTGATAAGGAAAACATCAGAAGCACGAATGAATGGATAAAAAAGCCTGTGGTCCAATGATCAAAAGAAGTACAAAACCTTATAACCTTAACTGGAGACATTATCACTGATAAGAAACAGCCGATTGATATATGGGTAGAGTACTATTTGGAGCTTTACTCAAGAGAGACCAAACTAGCAGATGATGGGCAAGACATACTCACTCTACAGATCAACCAGATAACATAGCTATGCTGGCGAGAAGGACAAGTCCCACAGGATTTCAAAGACTCAAACATCATAACACTGTACAAGAACAAGGGCTATCGGAGCGTCTGTAACAACTATAGGGGTATATCACTTCTATGTATTGTTGGGAAAGTATTTGCCAGAACTATTCTGTGCAGACTTCAAGTCCTGGGAGATAAAGTCTACCCCGAATCACAGTGTGGCTTCCGACAGAACCGGTCTACCATTGATATGATATTCTCATTGCGTGAACTTCAAGAAAAATGCCGTGAACAGAATCAGCCATTGTTTATTGCCTTCATCAACAGCACAAAGGCATTTGATTTGGTCAGTCGTGAGGGTCTGTTCAAAGCACTAAAGAAGATTGTCTGCTCACTAACTCTTCTATCCATTGTGGAATCGTTCCACACAGGCATGAAGGGTATAATAAAGTTTGATGGCGCAACTTCAGAAGAGTTTAAAATCAAGAGTTGGGTTAAGCAAGGCTATGTACTAGCTACAACCCTCTTTGGAATATACTTTTCACTTCTACTCAAATATGCCTTTCGTGATCAGGATGGTGGTATACATATATTCACTCACGCACAAGGCGGACACTACAATGCTTAGTGATTGAAGGTCAAGACTAAAATTATTAGAGTACTGATCAGGGAGTTGCTTTTTGCAGATGATGCTGCAATTACGACGCACTCTGTGGAAGAATTACAGCGTATACTATCTGCATTCTCCAATACTTGTTCTGAATTATGTTTAACAATTAGCAAAAAGAAGACACAGATTATGTCACAATTTACACATGCGGTGCCATCAATCTTTATTGACGAAGCGTAACTGGAGATAGTAGACCATTTTACATATCTAGGATCAGAGGTAAATATCAAATTATCCCTAGATCAAGAAATCAACATCAGGACTGGTAAGGCAGCAACAATGAACAGGTTAACAAACAGAGTCTAGGAGAACAGGAAGCTTACTGCTAAAACAAAAGTCCTTGTCTATCAAGCCTGCGTCCTTAGTACTCTTCTTTATTGCAGTGAAGCCTGGTCAACTTACTCACATTAATAGAAACAGCTTTCATATGCGGTGTCTGCGAAGAATACTTAGTATTAAGTGGCAAGACAAAATCACAAATACTGAAGTATTGGAAAAATCAGGTTGTGTGACTGTTGTTCTATGCTCGGTTTTCGTAGACTTAGATGGATAGGAAATGTTAGGAGGATGTATGATGGTAGAATACCAAAGGAAATCTTGTTTGGTGAATTACAGATGGGTAAGAGATCTCGGGGTCGGCCTCTACTACGATACAAAGATGTGTGTAAGCGGAAAATGATTGATACAGGCATTGATAATGCAGATTGGGAGCAAGTCGCTACTGAACTTGTTGCATGAAGGGCAACTATCAGAAATGGAATAAAGACAAAGGAGAAAATGATTGCAGATCAGTCACACACCGAGCGTGCGAGACGTAAGATGGTGCATGATGGTGGAAATGACCATGTGTTCACATGTATCCACTGTGGACGAACATTTACAGCGCGAATTGGCCTAATCAGTCACATTCGCTACCTCCATGGGTTGTAGTTATTATGCCTTTTTGAAGCACAATGTAACAAACTATCGTCTGTCAAGACGGCAAGGTGTCAATGGGGAATGTTTGTGTGTGTTTCGTGTGCAAATATTTAGCAATGTATGCAAGTTTAAGAATATTTAAAAATGTGTGGGAATGTTTGGGAATGTTAGCAGATGTGTGGAAATACTTGTAGATGTTTGGGAATCCTGGCAGATATTTAGTAATTTTTATAGATGATATAGATGTTTGTTATAGATGTTATAGATGTTCGTTATAGATGTTATGGATGTTTGTTATATATGTTATAGATGTTTGTTATAGATGTTGTAGATGTTATAGATGTTGTAGATGTTATAGGTGTTACAGATGTTATATATATTTTAGATGGTATAGACGCCAGTCGGTTTTACTTTTCAAGAAATTTCCTGGTATCCATCTTAGCCTAGGTTGATCGCCTGATCTCCTAATCCGCCTGACCACCTAATCACCTGACTACCTGGCCACCTGACTAGCTGGCCATCTGATCGCCTGACCACATGACAGCTGACCACTTGACCACTTGGCCACTTGGCCACCTGACCCGCCTGGCTACCTGATCACCTGACCACCTGACAGCCTGACCACTTGACAACATGACCACCTGACTGCCTGGCCACCTGACTACCTGACTACCTGACTACCTGGCCATCAAAGGACAATGCGGTCAACCCCCAACCCAAAGTTGATTTTCTAAACAAAATACATTCAGTAGTTTGCCATTGCTTTCTTAACGAGAAGTCAACGTTGAAGTGAATTTCCGATGTAGCAGAAAGGTATGGCAGGATCAGGTAATGAAACATCACGTACAAACGCATTCGTCTGCCTTATTGGGACCCCATTTCAATACAAACGGGCTTGCAGACAAAGATAACAGGATGAAACGAGAGGTCAGAACAGACAGATTAAAACAAATAGAAATGACAGTGATGTCCTCTTCTGTGAAAGAGGGATATCTAAATGAAAGAAAGGAAGAAAGGGGGCAGAGAGACAAAGAGACAGAGTTGTGGATGCAATCTAAGGTATAGGGTTAAACAAAATTAAAACAAGCTGGAATATTTTTCTATAAACTGTATTTCTTTTATGGTGATCCGCGGCGGTCATAATCTAACAGAAATGGAAAACCTGCAAGAAAGCAGTAAGTTTGAGCAAAAAAGGAAGAATTACCAAATTAATATAAAATGGAAAAAAGTGTAAACAACTCAGACACAATGTGCATACCTTACAACGAACTTAAGTACTGCAAGCGGAAATTCCAGTGTAAAAATGACATCGATAATAGGAACAACATGAAGATAAGATAACAATAAGATACACTACGTATCGACGTTTCGAACTTATTGATTGATCTTTATCAGGTACAGCAAAGTCTGGAACTTCCGGTTTCAAGATGGCGACGGACGGTCGTGTTGTTTTGTGTTCGTCAACTTTTTCGCGTAGGGGATGGATTTATTCATCTCTTGCGTGTAATTGGTGTGCCAGGATGTAAAACCAGGAGTTTCTACTCAAGATCTGCGCGGGTGCTACGGAGTTCGTGCATCGAGCGAAGCCATCCTTGAGTGAATTTTCAGCAGCGTGTGTGGTTTCCAGTCTGTGTTTACGTTTTTTCAACATGGCGGAAGAACGTGTTTTTTCCGAGCGGTCAGCAGTCAACATAACGAAGCGGCGTGGTAGCCGCGCAGGGACAAAGAAGCAAGGTAAGCGCGGTGGTTTGAGGCGTTTTAGACTCAAGTGTCACCGTCTAGGACTTAGGAATATCCGTATTCTATATTGGAACTGTGCCAGTGTAAAACAACGGGGCTCTATTTTAGACACCCTAGTTTACAGGAACGACATTGTAGCACTCCAGGAGACGAGACTGGGCGATCAGCTACTCCGAATTGCCGGCTTCAAATGTTTCTACAACAGACGACATCTGGGAACGGCGATTCTCGTTCGCGACAGCATGGTGGCGTCAGAGCTAGACATGTCCAGTTGGGACAGTGACGATATACAAATACAGGCGTTGAGAGTTCATTCCAGTATACCATTCGTGTTGGTTAATGTTTATGCCCGCAATGCGAGTATGGACGCCCAGAAGTGGCAGTGCTTAAGTGGCATATTAGGCCACGAGAGAAATGTTATTTTCTGTGGTGACTTCAACGCTAAAGGCAGAGCATGGGGAAACACTTCCTCCAATACACAAGGGGAGGAGCTCGAGACTGCACTGGAAACCATCGACCTGGTTTGTATTAACAGTGGCTGTGTCACCAGGACAGCAAGCCGTCCAGGCGATGAGGACAGTGCTATTGATCTGGCGCTAGTTTCACCTTCACTCACTACAGTGTGTAGATGGGGTGTCCTAGGACACCATGGCAGCGACCACCACCCATGCAGCATATTGGTGGAGAAAGGCAGAACCAGGCAGCACAAGCTAAAGGTAAAGACGTTCCAGTATGACAGTACAGGGCAAGATGTGGTGAGTAAAATAAGACGTGACAAGCGCAGAACGTTTCAGGGCAGGAAAAAAAGCTGGGAGCAGCCACCGTGGTGGAGTTTCGAGGTGGAGAAGGCTTGGGTGGATAAGCGTAGTGCTGTAAGGAGATGGCAAAATGCCAAGAAGAACAGAGCTGGTCATCCTAGTCCCTGCTTGCACTTAGAAAGAGAGATGCACACAAAAGTAAGCTATTTCAAAAAACTGGTCAAGGTGGTTAAAAGCGAAAAATGGGCAGAGGTATGTCAAAGAGTAAGCACAGACAAGTCACTGAAATTGTTCTGGCGACTACATAAAAGCATGAGTGGTGTAGTCAAGAATAAGAGCATTTCAGACTTCCAAGGTGCTGACCTCACCTGGCAGAGGACTGACGAGGACAAGGGCAAAGCCCTCTTTGAACGCTACCTTGAGCAGGGCAACCAGACAGACATGGGAGGCCGAAATCTGGCCAAGGAGGTAACCTCAGACAGATGCAAGGCCCAGAACACTTCGGAGGAAGACACAGTGACAGTGAAAGAAATCAAGGCTGTGCTTCGACGATCAAAAAACAGTGCTCCAGGTCCTGATGGCATAAGATACGACGACATAAATAGGTGTACCGACAATGAGCTAGAGAAACTAGCAGACATGTACAACAACAGTATAGGGAGTGCTAGCATCAAGGAGGAATGGTTACACAGCTATCTGATTCCCTTGCCGAAGCCTGACAAAGACCACAAAAAAATTCAGGGATATCGAATTATAACCATGCAGAATACAATAGGCAAGCTGCTGGAGAAGGTAATTGCCAGGAAAATATCAAGCCAACTAGAGAGGCAAGGTGTTTTCCCACCTACCCTGGGTGGGTACCGTCCAAAAAGAGAAACCTGGACCAATGCAGCAGTCTTTGCCCATGATGTCTATGAAGGTTTCCACTCAGGCACTGAAACCGTCGCTGCAGCGATTGATCTTGAGGACGCATACAACAGAGTACTACTGGATTTTTTAATGTTTCAGCTTCTTGAATTAGACGTAAGTCCATTCCTCCTTAGTTGGATCGCTGCAGCCCTCTACCAACGGAAAGTAGTTTTTAGATGTGGCAGTTGGACTTCGGAACCAACAACAATATATCCTGGCCTACCACAGGGATCACCATTATCTCCGGTACTGTTCAACGCCTACACAGTGAGAATCACCAGTGAGCAGATCACTGGACCTGGCAGGACATTGTCGTATGCCGATGATGTTTTAGTGTATCGTCAGGGTAAGGATAGAGAGGAGGTTGCTGTGGAACTACAAACCGAACTCAATCGCATAAGTACTTGGTGTGATGAAGCTGGGGCAATGGTCAACCCAACAAAGGCAACAGTGACTTGGTTCTCGTTGAATAATCATATTGTCAACAATCCAACACCAACTGTAATGCTGTGTTCAGAGACGGTGGAAAGAACGCAGGCAATGAATTACCTGGGGATACGGTTTGATCGAAGCCTTGCTTATAATGTGCACATATACCAGGTGATAACAAAGGCCAAGCGGGGTTTGGCAGCGATGCGGGTGATGGCGGCAGCAAACTGTGAGCAGCGCCATCTATGTCTACTGTACGAGGGGCTGGTCATGTCTGTTTTGTAGTATGCAATGGCAATCCTGACTCTCAGCCATAAGCAGATAGAAAGGATGGAAAGGATACAGAATGAAGCTATGCGCATTATTCTTGGATGTACAAGAGATACAGCATGCAGGGCGATGCGCTACCTTCTTGATTTTCCAACCATTGAAGAGAGAATACAAGTTTGCAGGGCACGCGCCTACCTCAGAATTAACGCAAACACACAACATCCACTGCATAGTGAAATTAGGAAGGTGAAGGGCAGCAGGTTAAAAAGAGGACGGTCGTGGATGGGTCAAGCCGAAGATATTCTTCAACAGGTGTGTTCACTTGAGAACTTAGAACCTGGCGAGGAGTGGGTGCAAGTGCCAACAGATTTCTGCACATCCTTTTCAGTTTGCATCCAACTAGATAGAAAATGCAGACAAGAAAATCCGGCTGCTGTTGAGGCTGAAGTACAAGCGTTGATTTTCGAGAATTCGCTAGACGGTGACGCGGTCATCTACACAGATGGGTCGGTCGTCCGACATGTGAGAAGCTCATGGGCCTTTACAGCTCGGGCCGGAGGGAGAATTGTGAAGGAGGACTCTGGTGCTTTCACTGAAACCACAAGTAGCCTGACCATGGAAGTCATGGCAGTAAGTAAAGCAATAACATGGCTCGAGACACAGACATTCACTAGGGCTTGTTTCCTTAGCGACTCAATGAACATGATCAAGAGGATAGAGGAGGGCTCGATCCGAAGAGAATGGTTGCTGCCTCTGAAGCGGTCTCGGCTGGCAAAGATTAGTTTCATCTTCGTGCCAGGTCATGCGGGAGTACAAGGAAATGAGCGGGCTGACAAGCTCGCAGGTGAGGCTACTGTGGAGGGCGGACGCGCCATGGACCAGGCTGACATTCTGAATGCTCTACGAGAAGTGAGACTTTTGAGAGAACCAAGTGATGACTGTGAATCTACAACAATGGCCAGACTGCGGGAGCAGCAAATTAAAAGAGGGGTGGCCAAACAAGAACACTACGCAGGAAGCCA
The DNA here is from genome assembly GCA_014155875.1 of Cepaea nemoralis. Classification (NCBI taxonomy): domain Eukaryota; kingdom Metazoa; phylum Mollusca; class Gastropoda; order Stylommatophora; family Helicidae; genus Cepaea; species Cepaea nemoralis. The sequence continues at coordinate 380,636 of JACEFZ010022263.1, read as the reverse complement.
AAGAAGATTGATAAACCAACACAGAACTGGCGTCGTTAGCCGCTACACGCTGCGGGATTTGCTGAGGAGGGGATCCGAGCACTTATGGACTGAATGTTTCGATGTGCAACGAAGATGATCTGTCGACTAACTAACTAACTAGCAAAGTCTATCTAAAGAAAAACATGAAATTGGACAATTTAATTAAAAATTGAAACGTAAACAGAATAAGTATTGGTATCGAATATTGTTAGGCCAAGGACATGCTCCGTTTCTAGGAAGGCGGCGCAGAAGTTCAATTGTGAAAGGTGCCAAATAAAAAAAAAATATGAAGCCGAATGTGTGCAGTTAGATGTGGATATATAGAGGGAAGTCAGCAGAGTTATACAGTGGCATCTACAACAGTATTGATTCCCGCTGGGTGGATGCATCCCACAGAGTTGATTTAACTGAATCTCAATCTTAAGCCTAAGTAAGCTGTTAGAATAACATAGCTTTAATGTTGTTATCCTTATACAGTCGACTCACAAGGACTAAAACTGTTAGAGTTGTGTTGTGGTTAACTAAATTTTATCTTCTTTTGACGTTATTATTATCATTGTTATGTTAACACTGCGATTTCCGTTTGCCATATTTGCGTTTGTTGTAAGGTATGGATGCATTGTCTGTGTTTATTATCTCTCACTTTTTCGCAGCAGTTATATATATCTAACTGTTTCATTTTCTATAGTTATATCCTGCTGTAGCCGTTAATGTTGGAATGGACAGTGACTTCCTATAAGGATCTGCAACTAACTATTAACTGTTGGTGTTAAAAAGTCTACGTTTATTTAGCTGACAAGTCGATCTGTCAGACTTCGGGATGCATTTGTGTCAGGTTTGCTTCCTCTAGACAGACTCCATCCAAGGTCACTGACACTATCTACCGGTGGGTGGGGTTTATTTCCTTTCAGAATATGTCAACAACAGGTACAAGACCTTCGGGAGGGGGCTCAAAAGATGAAAAATACTTTAAACGACAGTTGTTGAAGACGGAAGTACTCTCAATAATTAAAAGACAGAAAAAAAGACATAGTGCTTATAACTGTCTCTCGTGGATCTGTTTGTGCAAGTACAACTGAAACACAGACTGACTGAGCTAGCGCTGCATCCCATGGACAAGGCCAGCAATGGATGCTCTGAGAGGGATGTGCGGAGAGCGAAGGGCTTTGGCGCCTGCAAATCCACACAATTGTCCAGAATGAAAGATTTGGAAATAATAATTGATACCACCAGACACGAGTGGCACATCGAAAGAATGAGAGGCTTCGTCAACCAACACGGAACTGGCTGAATGGCTAGAACGCCGGATTCTCCTTAGGGAGACCCGGGTTTGATCCCTCGGTAAGGTGTGGGATTTTTTTTCTGTGGGCGGCAAAAAGAAAATCCTAACCTGCACAGTTCGCGGCGACTGCACTAGCCAAGCGGCCTTAATTCCTCAGGCTCAAAGACCCCTCTGCCATACACCGCAAGGTACTAGATTGGAGGTAAATAGCAGTTTTTTGACAAGTTTTTTTAGCAAGATCTCATGTGAAGGAATCTGACGTAGAGTCAGTTCAATGTGGGTTAAACAAGTGTTAAAATATATGACATTTTGAGCAAGATCTCCCGTGAAAGAATCTGACGTAAAGTCGGTTCATTGTGGGTTAAACAAGTGTTGAAATAGAGGACATGCTGGGCAAGATCTCCCGTGACGGAATCTGACGTATATACACCAAGAGGATTACGTTCTGAAACATTAGTTGTAGGATTTCCACTGTTTCAATCGCAATAGACATAAAGTCAAACGTTACAGGAAACGTCCAAGTGGAAACAAACATGCAGTGATTCAGTTTAAATAAGCTACGAACTATGTGATTTGTTGTGATTATTGTTTTCTTTTACTGACTAAGATAACATAAATTTCGTCAACACATTACATATACACATATTGTTATTTTCTTAAGACTGAATATTCAGAATTACATATACACTATATATATATATATAATCAACAAAGTATAGTTTTCCACCGACAGAAGGAGAACTCCGCCCCTCTTATACCTTTATTTATACCTTATTCTGTCACCTCATTGCTTTCAAACATATATCAATATACCATTGAGATAAATAGACGTTTTCGCTTTAGGAATCCCTGCCCACAGTGGCTTGCCGTACTTTTCCAGTATAATAATCGCGCATCTTGGACTTGTCTCCAAACAAAATGTGTTGGCTCATGTCCGGGGCGTATTTGCATGCGGGAGGCGTCCTGTCGTAGACCTGTGGGGAAGAGCATTGTAACATTCATTTCCTCATGTAATGTTAGACAGTTATTTGCACAGCCTTTACAGGACGTCCAGTCACCCTTGAATTGTTGGGCTGTTATGTGATTTCTTGGCAAGTTTACGTTCAGTAGTTTGACTTTGCTTTCTGAACCACCAACATTCATGCCATTGTTAAAAATCGGCAACAAGGCAGCCTGCTTCCAAATCTCCTGCAGCTCATTGTCAGCTCGGTGTGTGAGATTGTGAAATGTGTTCACCACACCTTCGCTACACATGACGGCACAACAACATAACCAATAACTACTACACCTACTATCACCACCACCAATACAACCACTACTACCACAACCACCACAACTACTACCACTACTACCACCACTAACCACACAACTACTACTACTACTACTACTACTACTACTACTACTACTACTACTGCTGCTGCTGCTGCTGCTACTACTGCTACTACTACTACAACTACTAGCGGATGATGCCCTCAACGCCATAGGGGCCCTGCCAACTCTTGACCACCTGGACACATTTCCCACTATAACAGAAGTTAAGTGTGCTATAAATGAGCTTGCATCTGGCAAGGCTCCAGGTAAGGATGGGATTCCAATAGAGGTGATCAGGAGTGGGCAAGACACACTCGCTCTACAGATCCACCAGCTAATAGAGCTATGCTGGCGAGAAGGACAAGTCCCACAGGATTTCAAAGATTCAAACATCATAACGCTGTACAAGAACAAAGGAGATCGGAGCGACTGTAACAACTATAGGGGTATCTCACTTCTGTGTATTGTTGGGAAAGTATTTGCCAGAATTGTCCTGCACAGACTTCAAGTCCTGGGAGATCAAGTCTACCCCGAATCACAGTGTGGCTTCCGTCAGAACCGGTCTACCATTGATATGATATTCTCATTGCGACAGATGCAAGAAAAGTACCGGGAACAAAATCAGCCACTGTTTATTGCCTTCATCGACCTCACAAAGGCATTCGATTTGGTCAGTCGTGAGGGTCTGTTCAAAGCACTAAAGAAGATTGGCTGCCCACCAACTCTTCTGTCCATTGTGGAATCGTTCCACACAAGCATGAAGGGTATAATCAAGTTTGATGGCTCAACTTCAGAAGAGTTTGAAATCAAGAGTGGAGTTAAGCAAGGCTGTGTGCTAGCCCCACCCTCTTTGGGATATACTTTTCACTTCTACTGAAATATGCCTTTCGTGATCAGGATGATGGTATATACATTCACTCACGCTCAGATGGTGGCCTCTATAATGCTAAGAGATTGAAGGCCAAGACCAAAATTAGCAGGGTACTAATCAGAGAGTTGCTTTTTGCAGATGATGCTGCGATTACGACCCACTCTGAGGAAGAATTACAACATCTACTATCTGCATTCTCCAATGCTTGTTAAGAATTTGGTTTAACAATTAACAAAAAGAAGACACAGATTATGTCACAAGGTGCACATGGTGTACCATCAATCTTTATTGACGACGCCGAACTGGAGATAGTAGTCCATTTTACATATTTAGGATCAGAGGTAAATAGCAAATTATCCCTCGATCAGGAAATCAACATCAGGATTGGCAAGGCAGCAACAACAATGAACATGTTAGCAAAAAGAGTCTGGGAGAACAGGAAGCTTACTGCCAAAACAAAAGTCCTCGTCTATCAAGCCTGTGTCCTTAGTACTCTTCTTTATGGTAGTGAAACCTGGACAACTTACTCACGCCAAGAGAAACGTTTAAACAGCTTTCATATGCGGTGTCTGCGAAGAATACTTGGTATTAAGTGGCAAGACAAAATCACAAATACTGAAGTATTGGAAAGATCAGGTTGTGTGACGGTGTATTCCATGCTCAGTCTTCGTAGACTTAGATGGATAGGACACGTTAGGAGGATGGATGATGGTAGAATACCAAAGGACATCTTTTTTGGTGAATTACAGACGGGTAGGAGATCTCAGGGTCGGCCTCTACTACGATACAAAGATGTGTGTAAGCGGGACATGGTTGATACAGGCATTGCTAATGCACATTGGGAGCACGTCGCCGCTGAACGTGTTGCATGGAGGGCAACTATCAGAAACGGAATAAAGACAAAGGAGAAAATGATTGCAGATAAAGCACACACAGAGCGTGAGAGACGTAAGATGGTGCAAAATGGTGGAAATGACCATGTTTTCACATGCACCTACTGTGGGCAAACATTTGCAGCAAGAATTGGCCTTACCAGCCACACTCGCCACAGCCATGGATCGTAGTTATTAAGCCTTTTTAAAGCACAATGTACCAAACTATCGTCTGTCAAGACGGAAAGGTGCCAATGTACTACTACTGCTGCTGCTGCTGCTGCTGCTGCTGCTGCTGCTGCTATTACTACTACTACTACTACTACTACTATTACTATTACTACTACTATCAACACAACTACCACCACTAATACCACCACCAATACCATTACTACCACTATCACCACCACTACTACCACTATCACTACTACTACTACTAGCACACAACTACCACCACTACCACCACTACCAATACCACTATTGCTAATACTAATAATAATAATATTAACATCCGTGGTGATGAAGTATATCACAATGACGATGGCAATGATGATAACGGTAATGATAATTGATTCAGTGATGTTGATAATCACGATAGAGGTTTTAATGTTCATTGTAATAATTATGATAAATTTGATGGTGACTATGATAATAATAATGACGATAACATTTCATAACAACATTATAACAACACTAGCCACAGACCTTATTATCAACATCACCAACATACAACATCTCCTGCTTGGATGTCTAACTTTCTGTGTCCACCAATATGTTCATCATCATCATCATCATCATCATCATCATCATCACCACCACCACCACCATCATCATTAACAACATCATCATTAACAACATTATCAACATCCTCATCAACAAATTCATCATCAACATACAACAACTACCAGTTACCTCGGCCACTTCTCTGAGAAAATGAGACGCGTTCCCACAACAAATGCCCACGTACTGGACCCCAATCTCCTTGCAGGACTCAGCGAAAGCTCTGATCTCTGACCGACCACACAGCTGACTAGGCAGGTCTATCGGGAAAGCCTGGCGACCTGGCATTGAAATAGGGCATAACTTGAGGCAATAGCTCTTGGTACACCATTCAAACCTGGGTGATTTTATGCGTTTGATTTGTCTAATTCACCACAGAATATCAACTGAACATAACACAATCACGGCCACTAGTTCTATTCAACTAAACGTAACACAATATAACTAAATTCGGACAATAGCTTCCCACAAATGAGCATAACATAAACCAGGCTATTAGATTCACACAAATGAACATAACACAAACATAGTCGCTCTCATGGGAACATAACATGAACTAAGTAACGAAATCCCCATATTTAAACATAACATGAACTAAGTAACAAAATCCCCACATTTGAGCACAACATGCTCTGATACCTGTGAATGGATCAATCAGAGACTGCATGCTTGGGAACTGCAAGCTTGTCCTGTAGGGGACTGGCAAGCAGGCGATAGGACCCTGTACAATACACACACAAGGACAAACATCAGCTAAGCAGGACAATTTCATTAACATGTGACATAAAACGGAAAACTGTATCTTGAAGTGTAAAATGTCTATATGATTCGCTAAGCTATACGTATAGCGTTCTTTGGATAGTGATAACCTGTGGAGAAGATGTTCCACATTGGTCAGTGCCCCAGCCTCCTACAGGGATGTCTGACTTCCTGTGTCCATCACCATGTTGGTCAGTTCCCCAGCCTCCTGTACATTATCTAGCAATTACTCTGCAACATTAAATGGATAGACTGAATTGTCAAATAATCGATAATATTAATTTGATAAACTCTCTTAATATATGTTAATGAGGAAAGATTGGAGGTGGGGGAAAATTTCGAATATCTTGGGTCACTGATTACCAAAAATGGTGACACAATGAAATAAATTAAACGACGACTATGAATTTCTCTTCAAAGACTAAAAACTACCGGAAAGGTGTTATGAGAGCGAGGTTCTGCAAAGAACATGCTACTGAATGATTGAATGAATGAATGAATGAATGAATTAATTAATTAATTAATGAATGAATTAATTAATTAATTAATTAATAAGTGAGTGAGTGAGTTGGTGAATGGATGAATGAATGAGTGAAAGAATGAATGAATGAATGAATGAATGAATGAAGTGGATAAACTGTATTGTCAAATAATCGACAACTTTAAGTGGATAAAATGCATTGTAAAATAATCGACAACTTTAAGTGGAAAACTGCATTCTCAAATTATTTCCTAAGGTATCAACCAGGTATCCTGTATAAAAACTGGACAAAATGTCTGTCAACACTTCAAGTTCTCTTTAAAACACAAAGACGCAAACACTTACACACACACCCATACACACACAAACATACACACACACACACACCCATACACACATATAAACACATACTGGCTGAGTGGTAACTTCGGGGGAGGGGGGGGGGCTATAGCAATTACCTTACAAGCGGCCCTAACTTCTTTAATAAGGGGCAGTATAGAGGCCGGGCCCCTACAACAGTTTAACCCCACCACCGCTGCCCCTGCGTCCTCCAGTCGCCGACAGGCCTCCCCAATGGGCACGCCCTCGATGGTAACCTCGGCAGCGGTCGGCATGATGGTAATGACGGCGGGTACGCCTGTGAAGGGTTGAGACAAACATAGACTGTTTGTGCTGTAACATTGACTGTTTGTGCTGTAATATAGACTGTTTGTGTTGTAACATTGATTGTTTATGCTGTAACATAGATGTTTGTGCTCTCACATAGACCGTTTGTGCTGTAACATAGACTGTTTGTGCTGTAACATAGATGTTTGTGCTGTCGCATAGACCGTTTGTGCTGTAACATAGATGTTTGTGCTGTCACATAGACCGTTTGTGCTGTAACATAGACTGTTTGTGCTGTAACATAGATGTTTGTGCTCTCACATAGACCGTTTGTGCTGTAACATAGATGTTTGTGCTGTCACATAGACTGTTTGTGCTGTCACATAGACTGTTTGTGTTGTAACATAGACTGTTTGTGTTGTAACATAGACTGTTTGTGTTGTCACATAGACTGTTTGTGTTGTAACATAGACTGTTTGTGTTGTAACATAGACTGTTTGTGCTGTCACATAGACTTGTTGTGCTGTAACATAGACTGTTTGTGCTGTAACATAGACTGTTTGTGCTGTCACATAGATTGGATGTGCTGTCACATAGACTGTTTGTGGCTTTTGTTGTTGTTTGGTACTGTTTGTGTCAACCTTTGTTGTATTCTACTGTTTGGTACTGTTTGTGTCAAAGTTTATTGATGTTTGATACTGTTTGTGTTAACTTTTGTTGTCCTCTACTGTTTGTGTCAACTTTTGTTCTCTTGTACTGTTTAGTACTGTTTGTGTCAACTTTTGTTGTCTGCTACTATATGAGTCAACTTTTGTTGTTGTTTGATACTGTTTATGTCAACTTTTGTTGTTGTTTGATATGTTTGTGGCAACTCTTGTGGTTGTTTGATACTGTTTTTGTCAACCTTTGTTGTTATTGTTTGATACTGTTTGTGTCAAATTTTGTTGTAGTTTGATACTGTTTGTGTTAACGTTTGTTGTCTTCTACTGTTTGGTGCTGCTTGTGACAACTGTTGCTGTCTGCTACTATTTGCGTCAACTTCTGTTATTGTTTGATACTGCACATTATAAGCAACTAATTTAACCACTGCTTGATAGGTATGGTACACCACCTTGGCCGTATTTCTTTATTGATTCCAAGGCGAGCATTGCTTCCCCAAGTTCGGCAAACGTCTCCCCCAGGATGAAGTCCACCCCAGCCTCCACAGCCCACTCTATCTGCTCCTGCAACACAGCAGGTGGACATTTCTTATTTCATGTATTTTACAAAATCTGGACATTTTACAAAATTTGGATATTTTACAACATTTGGACATTTTATAATATTTGAACATTTCTTAAGTCTTTTACAACTTTTCGACATTTCTTAGTTCATGTATTTTACCAGGTTTGGGCATTTCTTAGTTCGTGTATTTTACACCATTTTGACATTTCTTAGTCATGTATGTTACAAAACTTTTACAATTCTTAGCTTATGTCTCATCTCTCTCATCTCATTATGTTCCTCTTGTACCTTGCGGTGTCGAGGTGAAGTGTAAACATCGTGAGAGTGCCCGACTATGGGCTTCATGTATCGACATTCCTATGGACTCTGCTATTCCCTCCGTCCAACGTTTACGTGGTCGACTTCTTCCTCTATTTCCATCTGGTCTGTACTTCATTTTACAAAATTTGAATATTTCTTAGTTCATGTATTTTAAAAGATTTGGACATCTCTTAGTTCATGTATTTTATAAAATGTTGACATTTCTTAATTCATATATTTTACCGCATTTGGACATTTATTAGTTCGCGTATTTTACCTGATTTTGACATTTCTTAGTTTACGTATTTCACAAGATGGTGTGTCTCTCTGCCTGTCTCTTTAAGGGCATTTAGATTATTCGGAGCAACAACATAAAACGACTGTAGCAACAATATTAACAACAACTTAATCAACGGTAACAACAATATTCAACTGTAACAACAACCTAATCAAATGTAGCAACTACATAAACAACAGTAGCAACATCATAGGGCAACAACATAAACAAATGTAGCAACAACTTAATCAACTGTAACAACAACCTAAACAAGGACAGTTATTCTTCTTCTTCGTTCATCCGGAGTTTTTTTTTCTTTTCCGGATGTGATTGCGTTGTGCCTGTTTACAGCAGAGCTGCGTTCTTGCGCCGTTAGGCCGACACATCCGACTTCTGCGGGCATTTGTTGACCGGGTTAACCTTCCCGGGGACAGTTATCAATTGTAGCAAGAACATAAATCATCTGTAGCAAGAACATAAATCAACTATAGGAAGAGAACAATTCAATTGTAGCAAGAACATAAATCATCTGTAGCAAGAACATAATCAACTTCAGGAAGAACATAAATCAACTATACCAGGAACATAAATCAACTATAGCAAGAACATAAAACAACTGTAGCAAGAACATGCACAATTGTAGCAGCAACATAAAAGAATAGCACCAACATTCACTTCTAAAAAGTTATGACAGGAACAACAACTCCTGGGGCAAGGGAATAAATCAGACAGTTACTTACCTTAAACATGGCTTCCGCATTTCTCTGCGACTCTTCGTTGTCCAGCTGGTAGACCGAAGTGTTGCAAATATTTCCTGCAAACAGCGTACCAGTTTCCTTGGCGACGCTTTTAGCAATCTCCAAGGCTTGTCGGTTCATTTTCTCAAGTTCATGCTCTCTCCCAATTATCCTGAGCTTTTCTCTGTGCCCATAGTACTAAAATATAATAAGATTGTGTGCAGGATTAAGAACATTGTATAATACTGCTGACCACTTTAAGTGGCTCAATAGAAGCTCAAATTTACCAGACACAAAGACACGGAAAGGGTTTGCCAAAGTCTAATAAACACCCTGCAGCATTTGCGCTTCTAAGTGGAAAACGGTAGCAATAACACAAATGTGATTCTTCGCTTCCAAGCAATGTAATTAGTGAATAAGAGAAGCAGCAACACTCCGACAAACCCGTTTCTATTTCAGTTCTTCTTATCACAATGAAGTCGGCGATCTATGGGCCACAGGCCTAAAGCCACGTTACTTTAACGGCTTAATCAATCAATCAATCATGTGCCATGCCGGAAAGCGTAGGCGGTCATGACTCGCAATTTCACTCGATCACCAGAGTCGTGGAACAGCTCAGTGTTCCTGTCTTGACCATGCCATGTGGCAAGCCATCCAGGTATTTACTTCTCGGTCTTCCCCTGGGACTGTTTCCTTCGATCTTGCCAGTTGTCACTAAGTTCTCTAATCCATTTCTTCTCATAATATGTCAAAAAAATGTTGACTGTCTACGTCTAATTTCTCTAATCAATTTACGATTGTCATTTGTCTCCTATATTACTTGGTCATTGGTTTTTCTGTCTGTCTATTGTATTCTTGGCCTTTTCCTCAGAAACCACTTTTCTGCAGCCATCAGATGTTTTTCAGCTTGACTGCTCATTATCCATGTTTTTACATCCATACAAACGAACAGGCTCTATGTAGCACCTCAACACTCTTTTCTCGTTTCAATTGACATCTTTTTATTGGTCAATATGTTTTTCATCTTGCTAAAGGCTACATTCACCATGGCGATTCTTGTTCTAATCTCTACAAGGCATCTCCCATCAGATTTTGTGACTGTTCCGAGATAATTGTACCGATTCACTTGTTGAAGAATATTCCCATTTACTTGTATATTACATGGTGGTATTTCGTTCTTCCTAGTGACGATCATAACCTGTGTCTTTTTACAATTCTAATCCCAGTTGTTCACTGTGCAACAACCGCATCTACTAATTGTTGCAGATCCTGCTCAATGTCTGCAATCAATACTGTATCATCTGCATATCTAATGTTATTGATGTTTCGTCCTCCAATGCTAATTCCATTTATATCTTCTACATTTGTGAAAATATTTTCACTGTATAGGGAAAAAAAAGATCTGGAGACTTTACAGCTTAATCAGGCTTAAAATTGAGAGCCCATAAAGCCATGTTAAACTAATAGCTTAATAAGGATTTCCGCGTGACTACAATGTCTTTGATGTCGTCAGTGTATTTACTTCCCGGGCGTCCTCTTGCTCTGGTAGCAGATCTTCTTCCATGTATGGCCAGTGCTGGTAGTTGATGGTATTGCATTCTAAAGAGATAGCCAAACCATTTTATCTTCTCCCTTTCAATATATGTGGCACAAGATGTTGACCCCACTGTCTATCTGATAACATCATTTGTTACTTGATCTCGGATAGTTAAGTTGGCAGCTCTTCTCAAGCATCTCATCTCGCAGTATTGATTTTTTAAAGCGTGATTTGGCTAATGTCCAAGTTGACACTAGCATACGGTTGGTGTGAATATGTGATATATTATTGAATGCTATTGAGTTCCTGTAAATGTATGTCTGATGCTATTTCAATGACCAAAATGGTCCCCATACTGATATCTAAATGAATGACATCATAAGCAAATGATACATCGTGTACAGTGGCGTAGCTGGTGTAGCAAGGGGAGCAACCGCTGCCCCTGTGTCCTATTTGTGAAACGTGGCGCTTAATTCACATATGCAACAAAAGTCATACGATGCTTTCCACCTTGGCTTTACGCATGCACGTATTTATATGCTCGCTCCACCTAACTTCCAAATATTGGCCGCGCTCCAATCATGCATGATACAAACATCACGTCATATTAAGACGACCAGACATGGGAGGCTCGTATGCAAGGCATGAGCATTCACCAAATTACACAAGGATGCAAAACTCACTACTGCGATCATGTTTATTAATGAGGCCAATGTTTACATTAGCGGATACGTCAGCCGCCAACGCCTGTCGTTAGGGAGTTGTGTTTTGGTGTTGATTGATTTGTAAATCACATTAGAAGAGTTAATGCGGATGGGGGGATGGGGGAGTCTGTGATTAACGATTACGGTGGCCGCCTTAGGCTCAGAAAATACCCAGCGCGATTTCAGCATGGGCTGGGAATTATTCCAAAAACCCATATATTTTTTGATATCTCGCTCACCCCTGTTATAACACATGTATCTCAAAATATCTCGCTCACCCCTGTTATAAACCATATATCTCATGATATCTCGCTCACCCCTGTTATAAACCATGCATCTCATGATATCTCGCTCACCCCTGTTATAAACCATGCATCTCATGATATCTCGCTCACCCTTGTTATAAACCATGCATCTCATGATATCTCGCTCACCCTTGTTATACACCATGCATCTCATGATATCTCGCTCACCCCTGTTATAAACCATGTATCTCATGATATCTCGCTCACCCCTGTTATAAACCATGTATCTCATGATATCTCGACCCTCCTGTTATAAACCTTGTATCTCATGATATCTCGACCCTCCTGTTATAAACCATGTATCTCATGACATCTCGCTCACACGTTATAAACTATGCATCTCATGATATCTCGCCCACCCTTGTTATAAACCATTTATCTCATGATATCTCGCTCACCCTTGTTATAAACCATGCATCTCATGATATCTCGCTCACCCCTGTTATAAACCATGTATCTCGCTCCCCCCCCCCCTGTTATAACCATGTATCTCATGATATCTCGCTCACCCCTGTTATAAACCATGTATCTCATGACATCTCGCTCACCCCTGTTATAAACCATGTATCTCATGATATCTCGCTCCCCCCTGTTATAAACCATGTATCTCATGATATCTCGCTCACCCCTGTTATAAACCATGTATCTCATGGTATCTCGCTCACCCTTGTTATAAACCATGTATCTCATGATATCTCGCCCCTCCTGTTATAAACCATGTATCTCATGATATCTCGCTCACCTCTGTGAGAGTGAAAGAGTGAGAGTGAATGAGTGAGCGTGAGAGTGAATGAGTGAGCGTGAGAAGGAATGAGTGAGCGGGAGAAGGAATGAGTGAGCGTGAGAGTGAATGAGTGAGCGTGAGGGTGAATCAGTGAGCAGGAGAGTGAATGATTGAGCGTGAGAGTGAATGAGTGAGCGTGAGAGTGAATGAGTGAGAGTGAATGAGTGAGTGTGAGAGTGAATGAGTGAGAGTGAATGAGTGAGCGTGAGAAGGAATGAGTGAGCGTGAGAAGGAATGAGTGAGCGTGAGAGTGAATGAGTGAGCGTGAGGGTGAATCAGTGAGCGGGAGAGTGAATGATTGAGCGTGAGAGTGAATGAGTGAGCGTGAGAGTGAATGAGTGAGCGGCAAAGTGAATGAGTGAGCGGGACAGTGAATGAGTGAGAGTGAATAAGTGAGAGTGAATGTGTAAGCGGGAGAGTGAATGAGTGAGCGTGAGAGTGAATGAGTGAGCGGGAGAGTGAATGAGTGAGCGGGAGAGTGAATGAGTGAGCGGGAGAGACAGAATGAGTGAGAGTGAATGAGTGAGTGGGAAAGTGAATGGTGAGCGGGAGAGTGAATGAGTGAGCGGGAGAGTGAATGAGTGAGTGGAAGAGACAGATTGAGTGGGCGTGAGAGTGAATGAGGGAGCGTGAGAGTGAATGAGTTAGCGGGAGAGTGAATGAGTGAGCGGGAGAGTGAATGAGTGAGAGTGTGTGTGTGAGTGAATGAGTGAGAGGGAATGAGTGAGAGTGAGAGTGAATGAGAGAGAGAGAGAGTGTGTGTGTGTGTGGTGTGTGTGTGTGGGGGGGGCGGGGGGGGGGGCACGCTGGCATCACTACTTTTAAGTCACATACTTTTTATGTACATATTTTTTTCCATGTTTAGCCTTGTTTATGTTTACAACATTCATTTCACAATGTTTATTTTTCTTCCTATGTAAATGTATAATGCTCTTGATGAACGAAAGACGAGTGATTGGAAGGGCCGAATGTAAGACGGGCCTGCGCGCCCAATTTGTGACCCTAATAAAGTTGATTTGATTTGATTTGATTTCGCTCACCCCTGTTATAAACCATGTATCTCATGATATCTCGCCCCTCCTATTATAAACCATGTATCTCATGACATCTCGCTCACCCCTGTTATAAACCATGTATCTCGCCCCCCCCCCCCCCCTGTTATAAACCATGTATCTCATGATATCTCGCTCACCCCTGTTATAAACCATGTATCTCATGGTATCTCGCTCACCCTTGTTATAAACCATGTACTCTCATGATATCTCGCCCCTTCCTATTATAAACCTGTATCTCATGACATCTCGCTTCACCCCTGTTATAAACCATGTATCTCATGACATCTCGCTCACCCCTGTTATAAACCATGTATCTCATGGTATCTCGCTCACCCTTGTTATAAACCATGTATCTCATGATATCTCGCTCACCCCTGTTATAAACCATGTATCTCATGGTATCTCGCTCACCCTTGTTATAAACCATGTATCTCATGATATCTCGCCCCTCCTATTATAAACCATGTATCTCATGACATCTCGCTCACCCCTGTTATAAACCATGTATCTCATGACATCTCGCTCACCCCTGTTATAAACCATGTATCTCATGATATCTCGCTCCCCCTGTTATAAACCATGTATCTCATGATATCTCGCTCACCCCTGTTATAAACCATGTATCTCATGATATCTCGCCCCTCCTATTATAAACCATGTGTCTCATGATATTTCGCCCCTCCTGTTATAAACCATGTATCTCATGATATCTCGCTCACCCCTGTTATAAACCATGTATCTCATGATATCTCGCCCCTACTGTTATAAACCATGTATCTCATGATATCTCGACCCTCCTGTTATAAACCATGTATCTCATGGTATCTCGCTCACCCTTGTTATAAACCATGTATCTCATGATATCCCGCCCCTCCTGTTATAAACCATGAATCTCATGATATCTCGCTCACCCCTGTTATAAACCATGTATCTCATGATATCTCGCTCACCCCTGTTATAAACCATGTATCTCATGATATCTCGCTCACCTACTGTTATAAACCATGTATCTCATGATATCTCGACTCACCCTGTTATAAACCATGTATCTCATGATATCTCGCTCACCCTTGTTATAAAACCATGTATCTCATGATATCCCGCCCCTCCTGTTATAAACCATGTATCTCATGATATCTCGCTCACCCCTGTTATAAACCATGTATCTCATGATATCTCGCTCACCCCTGTTATAAACCATGTATCTCATGATATCTCGCTCACCCCTGTTATAAACCATGTATCTCATGATATCTCGCTCACCCCTGTTATAAACCATGTATCTCATGATATTTCGCTTCTCCCTGCTATAAACCATGTATCTCTTGATATCTCGCTCACCCCTGTTATAAACCATGTATCTCATGATATCTCGCTGACCCCTGTTATAAACCATGTATCTCATGGTATCTCGCTCACCCCTTTTATAACCATGTATCTCATGATATCTCGCTCACCCCTGTTATAAACCATGTATCTCATGATATCTCGCTCACCCCTGTTATAAACCATGTATCTCATGATATCTCTGCTCACCTCTGTTATAAACCATGTAACTCATGATATCTCGCTCACCCCTGTTATAAACCATGTATCTCATGATATTTCGCTTCTCCCAAGCCTGCTAAAACAGTTTATGTTGTCTAGTGCGTCCTCTAGTCTCTACTTCCTTCTTCTCCTTCAGTGAGCGCCAAACGATACTACGTATGTTTATTTATGTAACTTTTTCAGTGGCCTCAACAGGTTCCCAATTGATTTTAAATGTCGTCGCTGGGCAGACCGGGCACTAATTTTATGTGTCCCAATAAACCCACTTACTATACTGACGGTAGCGCAGCTTCTGGCATGATCTCTCATGTCAGGCAGTTCAAAGGGTAGGGACCAGATGAAGCGATACATAAGCCTCCTGCTTTGTAGGTAGACTGGGGATAGTCAAAGGCTAGGGAAAGCAAGCCCCAACAAATGCTAGACGCCTTCGGATGTACTGAGCCATAGACTTGACTGAACAGTGCAGTGCATTTAACCTTATAATTGAACATATTTTTGTCTTCCGCTTACTCTTCTCCCATCAAATTCCATCTGTTGTCACTAATGTTTAAAGTGTATTTCTACCCATACCATGGCCAACAAATTTTGACGGTTTACGATTAATTTCTCCTTTCTACTCTAGCAACGTCACGGAATGAATAAGACAGCTCGCTCTTAAACTTCTGGTGCCCTGAGCCAGGGTGTCGAGGATCGTTTCATACACCTGTTAGTTGGACTTCTCGTTCATATAGCAGTGAATCAACCTGGAGTTGGGGTTTATCGCAACATTCTTCACAGGCCATGCAACATTTAATCAACCAACATTCTAGAAACTTACTGTAAACGCCAGCACCACGTCACTTCCGGCATGCACAAACTCTTCAGACAAGGACTTGACCAGTTCCGGGTGCTCCAGTACCACTTCCGGTACAAAGGCCCCAGCTTTTAGGTAGCCTCGTCTTTCAAACTCAAACACGTAGCCTTCTGCTACCACCAATGTTCCGTTGTTCTCCAAACGTTTCAGGAAGGCTGGAATGTAACAAGAATGTCGCGTGATTCTTAGGTGGTTTCTTAGAGGAAGGGTGGAATGTAGCAAGATTGTTGCATGATTGTATGGTGGTTTCTCAGAGGAGAGGTGGGATACAGCAAACTTGTCGCATGATTGTATGATGATTTCTTTCAATGTAGCAAGATTGTCCCATGATTGTTTGGTGATTTGAAGAAGAAGAGTGGAATATAGCAAGAATGACATATGATTGTTTGTGTAACAATTGCCATACCCACGGCAAGTTCCTACCGCAAGACTTGTTTTTGTATTTTGTTTTATTTTGCCGGTGCGCTGGTTTTCATACAATGGTATGAGTGCTTGTTGTTTAGAAAGCAATGGCAAAATGTTGAAAGTAAACGTGTCTAGAAATCACAAACAGCGAAAAAAATGCTGGGGTTGACTGCGTCGGCCTGTAAATTATATACAACTGTTTGTTTTTATTTTTTGACAGCTCCAAACGACATTACAGGTTTGCTAAAAGAATCAAGTGTACTTGGACGCTCGGCCAACTAAACAAAACAATGTCAGTGATCATTTGAAGCCAAGACACCTGATCAATACCTGGCAGTGTATCTCTCGTGTTTATGGCCCTAGGACTTCCGGAACGACAGACATGTTTCTGTAATATCTTAACACAGACTGTCAGTCGCGTCGTTAGGAAGCTATGATTGGGGCCGTTGGCAAAACGGGTTGAAACTAGTCTTGGACAATTACTGGATACCAGGGGACTATGTTACAATTACTGGAGGCTAAAACATTACGTTACAGTTACCGTTTGTACAAAGCAAACATCTTGTTTCTGCGTAACAATGAAAGAATTAATGAATGAATGAATGAATAAGAAATAGATAGTCACAACTAAAGAAAGAAAGAAAGAAAGAAAGACATAAGACAGAAAGACAGACAGACAGAAAGGCAGACAGACAGACAGACAGACAGACAGACAGACAGACAGACAGACAGACAGACAGACAGACAGACAGACAGAAAAACTGAAAGACAGAAAGACAGACAGAAAAGGAAGACGAAAGAAGAAACGAAAAGCAATAAACAAAGAAAGCAATACAGAATAAATATGTAAATGTTTTAAAAAATAGGCAGACACAAATAGTGGATGAAAGAAAGAAAGAAAGAAAGAAAGAAAGAAAGAAAGAAAGAAAGAAGAAAGAAAGAAAGAAAGAAAGAAAGAAAGAGACCAACGCCGCTTGACGGCAAAAGTGGAAGTTGATGATGATGCTGATGATGATGATGATGATGATGATGATGATGATGATGAGTTCGGCATTGCTTTCTGAACGATCGACACTGATACCATGTATGTAAACCAACGCAAGGCGGTCTGCTGAAAAATCGCCCGCATTTGTGTATCGAACGCTGTATACGGGTTTGAATATTACGTCCGTAACTTTTCGCCGCAGAGGTATCATTATAAAGATGGTTAAGAAAGGAATTAATATAAATTTATGAACCAAACACAATAGTTACTATTATACTGTACCGTTAGTTTCTGCCATGTCGTGTTTGGTTCTACAAATCTGCAGCCTTTCAACAATGAGAGAGATACCAAATGAACATGAGTGCTACTTCTATAGCCAAGATGGCGACATGAATAACTGCTGATTACACAATATATAATCCAGGGCGTAGATCGAAGAACAAGAACGTGATCTGCCTATCTCTTTACGATTAGGCAAAACATTATGGAAAGCCATTTCTGGTAGCATTTGTGAGACCGATAAGATTACGTTTACTAAGTTTTAGTTAGTTGGGGTTAAAAGATAATAAAGCTACCAGCTTGATCTTAGTAGGTAAGAAATAGGTTATCTAAAAACAGTAAGTGTTGTAGGGGTGTGAAATGTTGGACTAACTTTCAGAAGGTCACAGGTGCTGTAACAGAGATTGCCCAATACTGTACACGGGCGGTTTTACGCATCGTGTACAGAATTCTGCATTGGGATTCTTGGCTAGAGTCATAGGAATGTCATTGCTGATGAGAATGACGGAAACAGGTCTACAGGCTCGAGTTTGAATAATGAGATGGTTGTCATCACTGCAACTTTAAGGTGGTTTTCATAACTGCAACTTTGAGATGGTTGTCATCACTGTATCTTTGAGGTGGTTATCATCACTACAAATTTGAGGTGGTTGTTATCACCGCAACTTGTGGTGGTTGTCATCACTACAACTTTGAAGTGATTGTCATCACTAAAACCTTAAGGTGGTTGTCATCACTACAACTTTGAGGTGGTTGTCATCACTACAACTTTGAGGTGGTTGTCATCACTACAACTTTGAGGTGGTTGTCAACAGTAAAACAGTGAGGTGGTTGCCAGCACTACAACTTTGAGGTGGTTGTCATCACTAAAACTCTGAGGTGGTTGTCAGCACTACAACTTTGAGGTGGTTGTCATCACTACAACTTTGAGGTGGTTGTCAACAGTAAAACAGTGAGGTGGTTGTCATCACTACAACTTTGAGGTGGTTGTCATCACTAAATCTCTGAGGTGGTTGTCAGCACTACAACTTTGAGGTGGTTGTCATCACTACAACTTTGAGGTGGTTGTCAACAGTAAAACAGTGAGGTGGTTGTCAGCACTACAACTTTGAGGTGGTTGTCATCACTACAACTTTGAGGTGGTTGTCAACAGTAAAACAGTGAGGTGGTTGTCATCACTACAACTTTGAGGTGGTTGTCATCAGTAAAACAGTGAGGTGGTTGTCAGCACTACAACTTTGAGGTGGTTGTCATCACTACAACTTTGAGGTGGTTGTCATCACTAAAACTTTGAGGTGGTTGTCATCACTAAAACTTTGAGGTGGTTGACATCACTAAAACTTTGAGGTGGTTGTCATCACTAAAACTTTGAGGTGGTTGTAATCACTACAACATTGAGGTGGTTGTCATCACTAAAACTTTGAGGTGGTTGTAATCACTACAACTTTGAGGTGGTTATCATGACTAACATTTTGAGTTGGTTGTTATTACTGCATCTTTTAGGTGGTTGTCATCACTACAACTTTGAGGTGGTTATCATCACTACAACTTTGAACTGTTGTCATCACTACAACTTTGAGGTGGTTTTTATCACTACAACTTTGAGGTGGTTGTCATTACTGCAACATTGAGGTGGTTTTTATCACTACAACTCTGAGGTGGTTGTCATTACTGCAACTTTGAGGTGGTTGTCATCACTGTATCTTTGAGGTGGTTGTCATCACTACAACTATGAGCTGTTGTCATCACTACAACTTTGAGGTGGTTGTCATCACTAAAACTTTGAGGTGGTTGTCATCACTACAACTATGAGCTGTTGTCATCACTACAACTTTGAGGTGGTTGTCATCACTAAAACTTTGAGGTGGTTGTCATCACTACAACTTTGAGGTGGTTTTTATCACTACATCTTTGAGGTGGTTGTCATCACTACAACTTTGAGGTGGTTGTCATCACTACAACTTTGAGGTGGTTGTCATCACTACAACTTTGAGGTGGTTGTCATCGCTGTATCATTGAGGTGGTTGTCATCACTACAACTTTGAACTGTTGTCATCACTACAACTTTGAGGTGGTTTTTATCACTACAACTTTGAGGTGGTTTTTATCACTACAACTTTGAGGTGGTTTTTATCACTACATCTTTGAGGTGGTTGTCATCACTACAACTTTGAGGTGGTTGTCATCACTACAACTTTGAGGTGGTTGTCATCGCTGTATCATTGAGGTGGTTGTCATCACTACAACTTTGAACTGTTGTCATCACTACAACTTTGAGGTGGTTTTTATCACTACAACTTTGAGGTGGTTGTCATTACTGCAACATTGAGGTGGTTTTTATCACTACAACTTTGAGGTGGTTGTCATTACTGCAACTTTGAGGTGTTGTCATCACTGTATCTTTGAGGTGGTTGTCATCACTACAACTTTGAACTGTTGTCATCACTACAACTTTGAGGTGGTTTTTATCACTACAACTTTGAGGTGGTTGTCATCACTGTAACATTGAGGTGGTTGTATCACTACAACTATGAGCTGTTGTCATCACTACAACTTTGAGGTGGTTGTCATCACTACAACTTTGAGGTGGTTTTTATCACTACAAATTTGAGATGGTTGTTATTACTGCTACTTTGAGGTGGTTGTCATCACTGTATCTTTGAGGTGGTTGTCAGCACTACAGCTTTGAGGTGGTTGTCATCACTACAACTTTGAGGTGGTTGTCATCACTACAACTTTGAGGTGGTTTTTATCACTGCAGCTTTGAGGTGGTTGTCATCACTGCAAAATTGAGGTGGTTTTCGTTAATGTATCTTTGAGGTGGTTGTCATCGCTGTATCATTGAGGTGGTTGTCATCACTACAACTTTGAGGTGGTTTTCATCACTGTATCATTTGAGGTGGTTGTCATCAGAACAACTTTGAGCTGTTGTCATCACTACAACTTGAGGTCATCACTTATCATCACTAAAACTTTGAGGTGGTTGTCATCACTACAACTTTGAGGCGGTTGTCATCACTACAACTTTGAGGTGGTTTTTATCACTATAACTCTGAGGTGGTTGTCATCACTACAGCTTTGAAGTGGTTTTCATCACTAAAACTTTGAGGTGGTTGTCATTACTGCAATTTTTAGGTGGTTGTCATCACTACAACTTTTAGGTGGTTTTTATCACTACAACTTTGCGCTGTTGTCATCACTACAACTTTGAAGTGGTGTTTATCGCTACAACTTTGAGATAGTTGTCATTACTGCAATATGAGGTGGTTGTCATTACTGAAACTTTGAGGTGGTTGTCATCACTGTATCTTTGAGGTGGTTGTCAGCACTACAACTTTGAGGTGGTTGTCATCACTACAACTTTGAGGTGGTTGTCATCACGACAACTTTGAGGTGGTTTTTATCACTACAACTTTGAGGTGGTTGTCATCACTGCAACTTTGAGGTGGTTGTCATTACTGTATCTTTGAGGTGGTTGTCATCACTACAACTTTGAGGTGGTTGTCATCACCGCCACTTTGAGGTGTTGTCATCACTACAACTTTGAAGTGTTGTCATTACTACAACTTTCTGGTTGTTGTCATCAGTGTATCTTTGAGGTGGTTATCATTACTACAACTTTGAGGTG
The DNA here is from genome assembly GCA_014155875.1 of Cepaea nemoralis. Lineage (NCBI taxonomy): Eukaryota > Metazoa > Mollusca > Gastropoda > Stylommatophora > Helicidae > Cepaea > Cepaea nemoralis. Next base: position 359,032 of record JACEFZ010022263.1, on the reverse strand, counting down.
ATTGTCATCACTACAACTTTCTGGTGGTTGTAACCACTGTATCTTTGAGGTGGTTTTCATCACTGTAACTTTCAGGTGGTTGTCATAGCTGTATCTTTGAATTGGTTGTCATCGCTGTACCTTTGATTTGGTATCATCGCTGTATCTTTGAGGTGGTTGTCATCACTAAAACTTTGAGGTGGTTGTCATCACCGCAACTTTGAGGTGGTTGTCATTACTGCAAATTTGAGGTGGTTGTCATCATATTATCGTTGAGATGGTTGTCATAACTAAAACTGTGCGGTGGTTGTCATTACTGCAACTTTGAGGTGGTTGTCATTACTGCAACTTTGAGATGTTTGTCATTACTGCAACTTTGAGGTGGTTGTTATTACTGCAACTTTTGAGGTGGTCGTCATGATTGCAACTTTGAGGTGGTTGTCACCACTAAAGCTTTGAGGTGGTTGTCATCACCGCAACTTTGAGGTGGTTGTCATTACTGCAAATTTGAGGTATTTGTCATCATTATATCGTTGAGATGGTTGTCATAACTAAAACTTTGCGGTGATTGTCATTACTGCAACTTTGAGGTGGTTGTCATTACTGCAACTTTGAGATGGTTCTCATTACTGCAACTTTGAGGTGGTTGTCATGACTGCAACTTTGAGATTGTTCTCATTACTGCAACTTTGAGGCGGATGTCATTACTGCAACTTTGAGAAGGTCGTCATGATTGCAACTTTGAGGTGGTTGTCATCACTAAAACTTTGAGGTGGTTGTCATCATTTAAACTTTGAGGTGCTTGTCATTACTGCAACTTTGCGGTGGTTGTCATTACTGCAACTTTGAGGTGGTCGTCATTACTGCAACTTTGAGGTGGTTGTCATCACTAAGTCTTTGAGGTGGTTGTCATCACTACAACTTTGAGGTGGTTGTCATAGCTGTATCGCTGAGGTGGTTGTCATCACTGTATCTTTTGAGGTGGTTTTCATCACTAAAAATTTGAGGTGGTTGTCATCATTAAAACTTTGAGGTGGTTGTCATTACTGCAACTTTGAGATGGTTGTCATTACTGCAACTTTGAGGTGGTCGTCATTACTGCAGCTTTGAGTTGGTTGTTCTCACTACAACTTCGAGGTGGTTGTCATCACTACAACTTTATGGTGGTTGTAATCACTGTATCTTTGAGGTGGTTTTCATCACTGTAACTTTGAGGTGGTTGTCATAGCTGTATCTTTGAGGTGGTTGTCATTATTGCAACTTTGAGGTGGTTGTCATCATTGTATCGTTGAGATGGTTGTCATAACTAAATTTTGCGGTGATTGTCATTACTGCAACTTTGAGGTGGTTGTCATCACTAAAACTTTGAGGTGATTGTCATTACTGCAACTTTGAGGTGGTTGTCATTACTGCAACTTTGAGGTGGTTGTCATCACTACAACTTTGAGGTGGTTGTCATCACTACAACTTTGAGGTGGTTGTCATCACTACAACTTTGAGGTGGTTGTCATCACTACAACTTTGAGGTGGTTGACCTTAATGCAACTTTGAGGTGGTCGTCATTACCTCAGCTTGAGTTGGTTGTCATCACTACAACTTCAAGGTGGTTTTCATCACTAAAACTTTGAGGTGGTTGTCATTACTGCAACTTTGAGGTGGTTGTCATCACTAAAACTTTGAGGTGGTTGTCATTACTGCAACTTTGAGGTGGTTGACATCACTACAACTTTGAGGTGGTTGTCATCACTACAAAGTTGAGCTGCTTTCATCACTACAACTTTGAGGTGGTTGTCATCACAACAACTTTGAGGTTTTTATACATATAACTTTGAGGTGGTTGTCATTACTTCAGCTTTGAGGTGGTTGTCATCATTACAACATTGATGTGGTTGTCATCATTCTTCTCATCCTTCTTCTCCTCCTCCTCTTCATTCATCTTCTCCTCCTTCTCCACCTCCTCATCCTTCTCCTGATCCTTCTTCTCTTCCTCCTCATCCTCTTCCTCCTTTTTCTTCTCCTCCCCCTCATCCATCTCCTCCTCGTTATCATCCTCCTCCATGTTTTTTTCCTCCTTCTTCTCCTCCTCCCCTCCCCTCCTCCTCCCCCTACTCCTTCTTCATCTTCTGCCCATTCGTCATCAGCAAAATGTATGTGTTGTTACAATGTTTTGTTTCCCTTTACCAACTATCTTCTTTGGTAATTACTTGTTAAAAAAAGAAAAAAAGTCGCTTAAAAGTCGACAGGGTCGACTTCATTGCACCTGGGTTTTATCTTATATGGTTCGGTCTCTTTCAGCAGCGCGGAAAGCGTCGCACAAAGCACGAACTCCGTAGCTCTAGCGACGACCAATAGGAGTCTCCGAAAAATTTAACTCGTGAACCGAAGGACGCTGCCCGGAATCGAACCCACAACCTTCGGAGCCCGAGTTAAACGGCTTGACCACTTTGCCACGAAGACTCCCATGCACACACCACACATACACACCACGCATAGACCACGCAATAACACTGCTCATATGTCACACACACAAACACATACATCAAACACACACCACACACTCACCATACACACCGCACACTCCACACACCCCACACACAAACACATACATTACACATACATACACATACGCACATACACAAATACATACACATGTACACACACACCAACCATACATCTCACACACACACACTCCACACATACCACACACACACCACACACATACCACACACCACACACACATACACACACACATACACCACACACATACGCACATAAACATCACACACCATCCCTATACACAAACACTACACACACAAACACCACGCTCATACACATACACGCACACAAACATCACACAAATACATACACACAGACACCATACGCACAAAGACCACACACACACAAAACCATCAAGATGTATAAGGGGACAGCTCACACGCAATCAGTGGACCACCCAGTTCATCTCGTGAGCACAAACCAAGCCGGGTGACGAGCTGAGGCCCAGTACCGCCCTCGTGATTACAAACCAGACCCACCCTGGCCCGACATAGCCCGGGCAGGCTGCTGTTTGAACACCACGTATGTGTGCTTATCTGTTTGTGTGTTTATGTGTGTATATAAGTTTGTGTATGTGCATAGGTATGTGTGTATGTGTATACGTGCGTGTCTGTGTGTAAATATTTAGTAATGTCTTTAGAGGTTTGGGAATATTTAGGAATGTGTGGAAATGCGTGGGAATGTTTGCAGATATGTGGATATACTTGTAGATGTGAGGAATTACGTGTAGATTTGTGGAAATATTTGTAGGTGTGTGGAAATACTTGTAGATGTGAGGAAACACTTGTAGATGTGTGGAAATGCTGGTGGATATTTAGGAATGTTTATAGATGTTACTTCCTAAGAATGTTCCTGGTATCCATTTTAGCCTAGGTTGATCTTGTCAGTTTTAACATCCGTCCCAATGTGGACTGAGATCCATGACAACCTGGCCACCTGATCAGACCACCTGACCACCTGGCACCTGATCAGACCACCTGACCACCTGGCACCTGATCAGACCACCTGACCACCTGATCAGACCACCTGACCACCTGGCACCTGATTAGACCACCTGACCACCTGATCAGACCAACTGACCTCCTGATCAGACCACCTGACCACCTGATCAGATCTCATGACCACCTGGCACCTGATCAGGCCACCCGGCCACCTGGCATCTGATCAGACCACCTGACCATCTGGCACCTGATCAGGCCACGCGGCCACATGACCAGCAAAAGACTATGCGATTAACCCCCCCCCCTTCCCCACCCTTCCCCAGCCTACAGTTGATTTTCTAGACAAAAATACATTAAGTAGTTTGCCATTGCTTTCTGAACGAGCAGCCAACGTTGAAGTGCAAACTGACGTGCGTACATAACAGAAAGGTATGTCAATATCGGACAATAACATAACACGCACAAACTGACGTACGTACATAACAGAAAGGTATGTCAATATCGGACAATAACATAACACGCACAAACTGACGTACGTACATAACAGAAAGGTATGTCAATATCGGACAATAACATAACACGCACAAACTGACGTACGTATATAACAGAAAGGTATGTCAGGATCGGACAATGAAACAACACGCACGAACTCATTCACATTTCAATGCAAACAGGCTCGCAGACTAAAAGATAACAGGATGAAACGAAGTCAGAACAGACAGATTAAAACAAATAGAATTGACAGTGATGTGCAATGCTATGAAAGAAGGATGGCTAAATGAAAGAACGGAAGAAGGGGGAGGGAGCGACAGATAGACAGAGTTGTGGATGCAATCTAAGGAATAAGACGAACGAAATTAAAACATCATGCTGGAATATATTGCAATGAAATGTATTTCTTTTTATGAAGATCCGCGGCGGTCATAATCTAACATTTACAATGGAAAACCTGTAAGAGGAGCAGCAATTTCGAGCAATTTATAAAAAAAGGAAGAATTACCAAATAACTACAAAATGAAAAAAAAAGAAAGAAATTAGATGTTGGTGACGTCACGGAAGGCAGGTGGTGGATGAAATTTTGAGGGCAGCCGACAGATATTTGTTGGTCATGGTCTCGAGTTCACGACGGCAGGCAGAGGAGCTCTTCTTGAGTCAATAGCTGCGGTCTCCGACCAGTACGGTCACTGCCATAGAGGAAAGCAACGGCAAACTACCTCTTTAAAAGTGCCTAGTACATCATGATTCGCTTCAAGATCTTGGAACAGTCATAACATCTGATGGGAGATGCCTTGAAGAGATTAGAACAAGAATCGCCATGGCGAAAGTAGCCTTTAGCAAGATGAAAAACATTATGACCAATAAAAAGATGTCAATTGAAACGAGAAAAAGAGTGTTGAGCGGATAGATACATAGAGCCTGTTCTTTTGTATGGATGTGAAACTTGGACAATGAGCAGTCAAGCTGAAAAACATCTGATGGCTGCAGAAATGTGATTTCTGAGGAAAATGCAAAGAATACCATGGACAGACAGAAAAACCAATGACCAAGTACTACAGGAGACAAATGAACATCGTAAACTGATTAGAGAAATTAGACGTAGACAGTCAAACATTTTTGGACATGTTATGAGAAGAAATGGATTGGAGAACTTGGTGACAACTGGCAAGATCGAAAGGAACAGACCAAGAGGAAGACCGAGAGGAAAATACCTGGATGGCTTGGCCACATGGCATGGACGATACAGGAAAACTAAGCTGATCCACGACACTGGTGATCGAGTGAAATGTCGAGTCATGACCGCCCACGTTTTTCGGCATGACACATGATTGATTGATTGATTGATTGATTGATTAAACTCAGAAACAGTGTGAATACCTTACAACGAATGGAAGTCCGACAAGCGGAAATCCCAGTGTAAAAATGGCATCCATGATAATAATAACAACGTAAAAATAAGATAAAAAATAAGTTACACCACAACACACGTTTCGATCTTAGTAATCTTCATCAGGAACAACACAAACAGATCTAAATAAAAACATGAAATTACAAAATTTAATTAAAACTTAAGACGTAAATAGAAAAAGTATTCGTGTCAAATATTGTTAGGCCATTGCAAATGCTCCGTTTCTAGAAAGGCTGCTAAGAAGTTCATTTGTGAAAGGTTCCCAATAAAAAAAATTATAAAGCTGAAAGTGTGCAACCGGTTAGATATGGATATACAGAGGATGGTCAGTAGAGTTATACAATGGCATCTACAACAGTATTGATTCCCGCTGGATGAATGCATACCAAAGAGTTGATTAACAGGGTCTCAATTTTAAGCCTAATTAAGCTGTTAGAATAGCATTGCTTTGATGTTGTGATCCTGACATCGTGGAACAGAAGAACTGAAACGGTTAGAGTAGTATTGTGGCGTAATTTATTTTTATATTATTTGAACACTGTTGTTATTATCAGTGTTAGTTTTACACTGTAATTTCCGTTTGCCGGACTTGTGTTCATTGTAACGTATGTACACTGTGTCTGTGTTTAATATCTGACATTTTCTCACTATTGTACCTTTGACCTCCCCCCTTCTCCCCACCCCCCACCCCAAGGTCGTGTACCTCTTGTTGATATTCTGCTAATAACACGGGGTCATCAGTCTATCTGAGGCTCTGTGTTGTTATCAGCTGATGTTAATATCACTGGGTTATCTGCTTATCTGATGTTCTTTATTGTTCTTTTGTTTGATGTTATCATCACTGAGTCATCAGTTTGTTTGAGGTTCTGTGTTATTCTTCGGTTGATGTTAGTAACACTAACACAGTTTATCCGTGGGTCGTTATTATTATTGTTTTTTAATGTTGCATATCCCATACAAGACATTGCAGTCAACACCAGCATTTTTCAGCTGCTGTTGATATACTAGGCAAGTTTTTACGTTCAGTAGTTTGTCATTGCTTTCTGAACGACCGGCTCTCACAGCAACATGTTATAACACAACGCGAAACGGTATGCTGCACAAATCGGTCGCGGCTGCGTTTCGAGCGCCTGGTAAGCGGCTCATGAACCTCGTTCGCAAGCCTTTGGCCACGGAAACCGGCATCAAATACCTTTATTATTATTCTGTTGGTGTTAATATTCGTAATCCCGTACACCGCGTTCAACACACAGCTGCGGGAGATTTGGAAGTATACCGTCTTGCACTTGTTTTCATGCAATAGTGTGAGTGTCGGTCGTCCAGAAAGCAATGGCAAAATACTGAACGTAAGCTTACTAAGAAATCACAAACAGCCAAAAAATTATGGAATTGACTACGACTTCTTGTAAGGATATGCAACTAATTTTTAACTTTTGGTGTTAATAAGACTGCGTTTCATCCACCCAGTGCCTTGCCGGCTGGCATGGGCGATCATGTCTCTCTACACATTACGATCTCCGATGTTTTGGATCAATTCGCGTGTTGACTCCCTTCCTTGCCTTGACACAAGACTGTCAAGAATCTTCTCACGCTGTCTCCCTCTATCAGATTACATTTATGTACCTTAAATGTCGGTCTGTCCGATTTCGACACGCATTTGTCTCAGGTTTACTGCCTCTATCCCAGGTCGCGGTCTCTATCTACCCATGGGTGGCTCTTCTTTTCTTTCAGAATATGTCAACAAGAGGTACAAGACTGTGGGGAAATGGTTCAAAAGACGAACAATACTTTAAAACACGGTTGTTTAAGATGAAGGTACTCTCAATAATTAAAAAGCAGAAAAAATAGACACATCACTGATAATTGTCTCTCTTGGATCTGTTTGTGCAAGCACAACCTAAAACATACAGGTTTGGCTGACTTTGCATCCCATGAAGATGGCCAGCCGATGGATCGTACCGATATTATTAATGCCCATGGAGAGATATGACGAGCGGAGGGATTCGACGCCAGTGAATCCACAATGTTGTCCAGAATGAGAAACGTGGGAATAAGAATTGGCAAGGCCAGACACGAGAGGAGCACGGGGGAATGAGGGGCGTCGTCAACCAACACAGAACTGGCACTATTAGTAGCCGAAAGCTGCTGCAAATGTTGGGGGGGGGGGGGGGTCTGAGCACCTATGGACATGTCCGGAGTACAAGGATGATACCTTAACAGATAACTAACTAACTACCTAACAGACTGAATGGAATGAGGCACACCTACAAGAACAGACGTGAGAATCGTCTGAAGTGGATAAAGAGGGTCGGTTCAGTGAGGATTGAGCAAGTGTTGAAATAGGGAACATTTTGAGCAAGATCTCTCGTGTCAGAATCTGACGTAGGGTCTGTTCAATGTGGGTTAAACATGTGTTGAAATAGAGGACATTTTGAGCAAGGTCTCCCTTGACAGAATCTGATGTATAGACGCCAAGAGGAATACGTACTGTAGCATTAGTTGTAGGATGTCGACGGTTTCAGTCGCAATAGACGTAAGGTCAAAGTCACAGGAAGTGTTCTAGTGGAAACAAACATGCTGTGATTCAGTTTGAATAAGCTACGAACTATGTGATGTTCTGTAATTGTTTCCTCTCTACTGACTAAGATAATATAAATTTCGTCAAAACATCACATGTAGAAACACTGTTATTTCATTAAGAATGAATTTTCATAATTACATGTACACTATGTTTATAAACAATAAAGCATAGTTTGCCACCGATAGAAGGAGAACTCCATCCCCCATATACCTTTATTTATACCTTATTACGTCAGAAACACCCAGTGCTTTCAAACGTATATACCATTGAGGTAAATAGACGTTTTCGCTTTAGGAATCCCTGCCCACAGTGGCTTGCCGTACTTTTCCAGTATAATAATCGCGCATCTTGGACTTGTCTCCAAACAAAATGTGTTGGCTCATGTCCGGGGCGTATTTGCATGCGGGAGGCGTCCTGTCGTAGACCTGTGGGGAAGAGCATTGTAACATTCATTTCCTCATGTAATGTTAGACAGTTATTTGCATAGCCTTTACAGGACGTCGCAGTCAACCCTAGAATTATTGGGCTGTTATGTGATTTCTTGGCAAGTTTACATTCGGCAGTTTCCCTTTGCTTTCTGAACGACCGACACTCATACCATTGCATGAAAATCAATGTGAGGCGGTCTGCTGTCAAATCGCCCGCAGATGTGTTTCGAACCCAGTATGCGGGATTACAAACTGCGTCGGTAAGCGCTTTGCCACCGAGATGGCTGTAATGTGAGGGAGACAGTAAATACGTGTGGGACTAGCGCTGTAATGTGGAGACAGTAAGTACGTGTGGCACTAGCGCTGTAATGTGAGGCAGACAGTAAATACCTGTGGCACTAGCGCTGTAATGTGAGGCAGACAGTAAATACGTGTGACACTAGCGCTGTAATGTGAGGCAGACAGTAAATACGTGTGGCACTAGCGATGTAATGTGAGGCAGACAGTAAATACGTGTGGCACTAGCGCTGTAATGTGAGGCGGACAGTAAATACGTGTGGCACTAGCGCTGTAATGTGAGGCAGACAGTAAATACGTGTGGCACTAGCGCTGTAATGTGAGGCAGACAGTAAATACGTGTGGCACTAGCGCTGTAATGTGAGGCAGACAGTAAATACGTGTGGCACTAGCGCTATATTTAATACCATTTGAGTTGTTTAATTGTGAGAATGTTACCACTACAACAGCTAAAGTTACTTGTATGCTCTTTACAGGACGCCGCTGTCAACTACAGCATGTGTTTGCTGCTTGTGACTTTCTAGACAATATGTTGTTCAGCAGTTTGCCGCTGTTTTCTGAACCACCGACGTTCATGCCATTGTTAAAAATCAGCGCAAGGTGATCGGCTTCCAGATCTCCTATAACTCAATGTCAACTCGGTGTGTGGGATTGTGAAATGTGGTCACAACACCTTCGATACACATGCCGGCAAAACAACACAAACAATAACTACTACTACTATCACCACCACACAACCACCACCGCTACTAACACCACCACTACTATCACGCCCGCTACTACTGCCATCACCACCACCACTATTACTACTACAACTACTACTATTACTACTACTACTACTACTACTACTACTACTACTACTACTACTACTACCATCATCACCACCGCCAAAACTACCACCACCACTAAAACCACTACTACCACCATCACCACCACCACTACTACTACCACCACCACCACGACTACAACCACCATCACCACCACTACTACCACCACCACTACTACTACCACCACCACCACAACCACCACTATTACCACCATCACTACCACTACAACCACTAATACCACCATCACCAACACTATCACCACCACCATCACTACCACGACCACCACTACTACAACATCACTACCACTACTACTACCACCACCTCAACCATCACAACTACAACCACCATCACCACCACTACTATCATCCCCACCAGTACTACAACTACTACTACTACCATTACCACCACTACTATCACCACAACTATAACTACTACCATCACAACCATCACCATCACCACCACCACCACCACCACTACTACTACTACTGTCAACACTACTACTACTATACTACTACTACTACTACTACTACTACTACTACTACTACTATCAACACTACTACTACCACCACCACTACTTCAACCACTACTACCACCACTGCCGCTACTACTGCCACTACTACTAATACTAATAATAATAATATTAACATCCGTGGTGATGAAGAATATCACAATGATGATGGCAATGAAGATAACGATAATGATAATTGATTCAGTGATGTTGATAATCACAATTGAAGTGTAAATGTTGATTGTAATAATTATTATAAATTTGACGATGACGATGATGATGACGATGACGATAACATTTCCCACCAACATTATAACAACACTAGCCACAGGCGTTATCATCAAGATCACCAACATACAACATCTCATGCAGTGATGCCTAACTTCCTGTGACTACAAACATGTTCATCATCATCATCATCATCATCATCATCATCATCATCATCATCATCATCATCATTAACATCATCATCATCATCATCATCATCATCATCATCATCATCATCATCACCATTAACATCATCATCATCATCATCATCATCATCATCATCATCATCATCAAAGTCATTATCATCATTAAAGTCATCATCATCATCATCATCATCACCTTCATCATCAACATCATCATCATCAACATCATCATTATCAACATCATCATCATCATCATCATCATTACCATCACCATCATCAGCAGCATCATCAACAACAACAACATAATCATCATCACCATCATTAACATCATCATCATCACCAACATCAGTATACACATCATCATCATCATTAACATTATCGCAATCATCAACATCATCATCATCATCATTATCAACGTCATCATCAACACCATCGCGATCATCATGAACAACATCATCATCATCAACAACATCATCATGATGAACATCATCATCATCATCAACAACATCATCATGATGAACATAATAATCATATTCATCTTCAACATACAACAACAACCAGTTACCTCAGCCACTTCTCTGAGAATGTGAGACGCGTTCCCACAACAAATGCCCACGTACTGGACCCCAATCTCCTTGCAGGACTCAGCGAAAGCTCTGATCTCTGACCGCCCACACAGCTGACTAGGCAGGTCTATCGGGAAAGCCTGGCGACCTGGCATTGAAATAGGGCATAACTTGAGGCAATAGCTCTTGGCACATCATTTAAACCAGGGTGATTTTATGCGTTTGATTTGACTAATTCATCACAGCACATCAACTGAATATAGTACAATCATGACCACAGGGTCTATACAACTGAACACAACACAGTCATGATCGCTGGATCTATTCAACTGAACACATCACAATCACGGCCACTAGGTCTATACAATGAACATAACACAATCATAATCGCTGGGTCTATTCAACTGAACATAACGCAATCACGACCACTAGGTCTATACAATGAACATAACACAATCATGATCGCTGAGTCTATTCAACTGAACATAACACAGTCATGATCATTGGGCCTATACAAATGAACATAACACAATCATGACCACAGGGCCTATACAACTGAACATAACACAATCATGATCACTGGGTCTATACAACTGAACAACTCACAATCATGATCACAGAGTCTATACAACTGAACATAACACAATCATGACCACAGGGTCTATACAACTGAACATAACACAATCATGATCGCTGGGTCTCTTCAACTAAACATAACACAATCATGATCACTGGGTCTATACAACTGAACATAACACAATCATCGCTGGGTCTATACAACTGAACAACTCACAATCATGATCACAGTCTATACAACTGAACATAACACAATCATTACCACAGGGCCTATATAACTGAACATAACACAATCATGATCGCTGTGTCTCTTCAACTAAACATAACACAATCATGATCACTGGGTCTATACAACTGAACAACTCACAATCATGATCACTGGGTCTATACAACTAAACATAACACAATCATGATCACTGGGTCTATACAACTGAACATAACACAATCATGATCACAGAGTCTATACAACTGAACATAACACAATCATGATCGCTGGGTCTATTCAACTAAACATAACACAATCATGCCCACAGAGCCTATACAACTGAACATAACACAATAATGACCACAGGGTCTATATAACTGAACATAACACAATCATGATCACATAGTCTATACAACTGAACATAACACAATCATGACCACTGGGTCTATATAACTGAACATAACACAATCATGACCACTGGGTCTATATAACTGAACATAACACAATCATGACCACTGGGTCTATATAACTGAACATAACACAATCATGACCACATAGTCTATACAACTGAACATAACACAATCATGACCACTGGGTCTATATAACTGAACATAACACAATCATGACCACTGGGTCTATATAACTGAACATAACACAATCATGACCACATAGTCTATACAACTGAACATAACACAATCATTATCACTGGGTCTATATAACTGAACATAACACAATCATGACCACAGAGTCTATACAACTGAACATAACACAATTATGACCACTGAGTCTATATAACTGAATATAACACAATCATGACCACAGGGTCTATATAAATGAACATAACACAATCATGATCACATAGTCTATATAACTGAACATAACACAATCATGACCACAGAGTCTATACAGCTGAACATAACACAATCATGACCACAGAGTCTATATAACTGAACATAACACAATCATGATCACTGGGTCTATATAACTGAACATAACACAATCATGACCACAGGGTCTATACAACTGAACAACTCACAATCATGATCACAGAGTCTATACAACTGAACATAACACAATCATGATCACTGGATCTCTTCAACTAAACATAACGCAATCATGACCACAGAGTCTATACAACTGAACATAACACAATCATGGCCACAGGATCTATATAACTGAACATAACACAATCATGATCACAGAGTCTATACAACTGAACATAACACAATCATGACCACAGAGTCTATATAACTGAACATAACACAATCATGATCACTGGATCTCTTGAACTAAACATAACGCAATCATGACCACAGAGTCTATACAACTGAACATAACACAATCATGACCACAGAGTCTATATAACTGAACATAACACAATCATGACCACAGAGTCTATATAACTGAACATAACACAATCATGACCACAGAGTCTATATAACTGAACATAACACAATCATGATCACAGGGTCTATACAACTGAACATAACACATTCATGATCACAGGGTCTATACAACTGAACATAACACAATCATGACCACAGAGTCTATATAACTGAACATAACACAATCATGACCACAGAGTCTATATAACTGAACATAACACAATCATGATCACAGGGTCTATACAACTGAACATAACACAATCATGACCACAGAGTCTATACAACTGAACATAACACAATCATGACCACAGAGTCTATACAACTGAACAACTCACAGTCATGATCACTGGGTCTATACAATTGAACATAACACAATATAACATAAACTCGGAAAATAGCTTCCCACAAATGAACATAATATAAACCCGGCTATTAGATTCACACAAATGAAAACAGAAACATAGTCGCTCGATGGGAACATAATATGAATTAAGTAACGAAATCCCCACATCTGAACATATCATGAACTAAGAAACGAAATATTCACATTTGAACATACTATGAACTAAGTAACTAAATCCCCACATTTGAACATAATGTGAGCTAAGTGACGAAATCGCCACATTAGAATATATCACGCCCTGATACCTGTGAAGGGATCAACCAGAGACTGCATGCTTGGGAACTCCAAGCTTGTCCTGTAGGGGACCGGCAGGCAGGCGATAGGACCCTGTTCAGTATACAAACAAGGACAAACATCAATTAAGCAGGACAATTTCATTAATTTATGACATAAATTGGAAAACTATATTTAGAATTGTAAAGTGTTTATATGATTCGCTTAGCTACACGTTAAAGAAATCGTCTTCGCGTAGACCGTTCTTTGGAGAATGCCGTAATCGTGACAACTCGTGAAGAAGTCATTCCGCATTGGTCAATGCCCCAGCCCTCTGCCGGGATGTCTGAAGCCATATGTCCCACGCCATATTGGTCAGTTTCCCATCATCCCGCGGGGTTTAACTCCCCCCCTCCCCACACACACATAGACGCACGCACACACGCATACTCACACACAGACACACATTCACACATGCTCATACACACAATCACACATTCACACACACACACTCTCATACGTACTCCCACACACCCACACACACTCATACACCCACATTCACACAATCACAAACACACTGACACACACAAACACACGCAAACACGAACACACTCTCACAAACACACACACACACAAACACAAACACACTCACACACAGACACAAACACACTCACACACAGACACACTCACACACAGACACACACGTGTACATATCTGGCGGGTGCGCTAGCGAAGCTGGGAGCGGACTAGTCTGACAATGCCATGAGCACGACAGGACGCGGGTTCGACTTCCGGGCTCGTCTCTGGTCACAATGAGGGAGAGACTGACCGCTTCTTCCTCCTGGCTGTAGTCCTACAAAATGTAATGGCACTATCACATCACACACCCGTAGCAGGAAACTTGCAACACACACACACACACACACAGACGTACACACACACTCACACACACCCATACACACACACACACACACACACACACACACACACACTGGCTGAATGGTAACTTCAGAAACAACCTAAAGCAATTACCTTACAAGCGGCCCTAACTTCTTTAATAAGAGGCAGCATGGAGGCCGGGCCCCTACAACAGTTTAACCCCACCACCGCCGCCCCTGCGTCCTCCAGTCGTCGACAGGCCTCCCCAATGGGCACGCCTTCGATGGTAACCTCGGCAGCGGTCGGCTTGATTGTGATGACGGCGGGCACGCCTGTGGAGGGTGGGGACAAACATAGACTGTTTGTGCGGTAACAGAATGTTTGTGCTGTAAGATAGATGTCTGTGCTGTAACATTGACTGTTTGTGTTGTAGCTAACTCAAGCCTGAATCCGGAGAATCTCAGCTCAGTGTACGAACTCCGTAGCACCGGCGAGGATCCTGAAATACTTTGGGTAGATTTATAACTCGAAATTTTGCCAGGGCAGCTCTGTTAGGCTACTCTTTTTTGAATTCCAACTGCCAAGGGATTTTTTTACGTGCAGCAACAATACACACGGGCGTCCGATCTCATTACCCAGAGACCAGGGGAACTTTTGTTTCTAGAAGTCCACTTGAAAAAATCCCGATCCTCACCGGGGCTTGAACCCGGGACCATACCTCGAGTCCACTCAGGTCCCATGTTTCTGACTGTTTCTGCTGTAACATAGACGGTGTCAACTGTAACATAGACTGTTTGTGTTGTAATATAAATTGTTTGTGTTGTAATATAGACTGTTTGTGCTATAACATTGTTTGTTTATGTTGTAAAAAAAAAAGACTGCTTGTGCTGTAACATAGAAAGTTTGTGATGTAACATAAACAATATAAAATGACACAAAGTGGTGCAATTTTACATAACAGAATTACGACACATACAGGACGTTGCGGCAATTAGCCTTCATCAGCAAACAAATACAGACACAAAACACAGTGGAACCTCGCTTAACGAGCACCTCGCATAACGAGTAATTCGCATAACGAGCAAAATAAATTGTAAACGACTCGCTGAACGAGCGACGTTTCGCATAACGAGTGACGAGGGGAGGGGAAGTCCCGGATTTTGCTCCTGCAACAGCGAGGACCAGCAGGTTATTTCTAACTTTAAGAAGCTCTACACTAAAGCGCTCTTCGAGCGTTGTTTTGAGGTGACTGAAGGGACCAATCTCACCCTCAGAGAGTTTTGGAAATATCACTTCCACATCGTTGCCTGCCTCAAGATGATTGAAAAGGCGTGGGAAGGGGTTACCAAGAGAACCCTCACATCTGCTTGGAAGAAGCTTTGGCCCGGAGAGCGTTGTCGAATGTGACTTTGAGGGGTTTGAGACAGTACCTGTGGAGCCTGTAGTCAACGAGATTGTGTCTTTGGCCAAGATCATGGGACTGGAGGTGGATAACAAAGATATCGATGAGCTTGTGGAAGAGCATAGTCAAGAGCTGACCACCGAAGAGCTTATGGAATTACATTGTGTTTCACAGCAAGAAGTTGTGGAGGAGAGTTTGTCCGAGGAGGAGGAGAAGGTAACAGCAAACCAACAATCTTCTGGCGCAATAAGAGAAATGCTGAAAGCATGGGAAACTGTTGCATCGTACATTGAGAACCATCAACCTAGTAAGGCAGTGGCTATGGGAGCTACTAATTTATTTAATGGTAATGTTATGTCGCATTTTTACCAAATTCTGAAGCGTCGGCAAAAACAAATTTCTCTAGACAGCTTTCTAGTAAAAAAAGAATTAGGTATGTATTATAAATTGTAAATTAATTATTTCAATTTTGTTTTGTTTTCTACAAATCGAATTCTCATTCCAGGTCCATTCATTTCGCGATAGAAGTGGAAGATGAATCACGCTCCTTAGCAATGTATATATAATTTATTTTTTTTTATAAACGATATACAAAATATTTTGAGTATTTTTTCGGCATGGAACGCATTATCGTATTTTACATTAATTTGTATGGGAAAAACTGTTTCGCTTAACGAGTGTCTTGCTTTACTAGTAAGGTTCTGGAACGAATTATGCTCGTTAAGCGAGGTTCGACTTTTTAGTCACAGAGATCTCCTGTGACTACATTAAGACGTGACGACAGGATGAGAAGAATCTAAAACCCAGATAGCAACATATAATGATTAACAGAAGAGGATAATACACTTAGTTGCAGTTGTAAACATAGTAAAAATACGAATAAAATTTGATGGAAATGCGATAAAGCTGTGAAAATGTAAACAATATAAAATGACACAAGGTGGTGCAGCTTTACACAACAGAATTACGACACATGCAGGACGTTGCGGCGATTAGCCTTCATCAGCAAACAAACACAGACACAAAACACAACATATAGTCACAGAGATCTCCTGTGACTACATTAAGGCGTGACGACAGGTTGAGAAGAATCTAAAACCCAGATAGCAACATATAACGATTAACAGAAGAAGATAGTAAACTTAGTTGCAGTTGTAAACATAGTAAAAATATGAATAACATTTGGTGGAACTGCGGTAAAGCTGTGAAAATGTAAACAATATAAAATGACACAAAGTAGTGCAGCTTTACATAACAAAATTACGACACATACAGGCTGTTTGTGCTGTAACATAGCCTTGTTGTGTTGTACCGTAGGCTGTTTGTGCTGTAACTTAGACAGTCTGTGCTGTAACATAGACTGTTTGTGCTGTAACATAGACAGTTTGTGCTGTAACATAGAATGTTTGTGCTGTATCATAGACAGTTTGTGCTATAACATAGGCTGTTTGTGCTGTAACATAGGCTGGTTGTGCTATAACATAGGCTGTTTGTGCTGTAACATAGCCTGGTTGTGTTGTAATATAGACTGTGTTGTAATATAGACTGTGCTATAACATTGGCTGTTTATACTGTAACATTGGCTATTTGTGCTGTAACATAGACTGTTCGTGCTGTAACATTGACTGTTTGTTCTGTAAGATTGACTGTTTGTGCTGTAACATAGATTGTTTATGCTATAACATAGATTGTTTGTGCTGAAACATAGTCTGTTTGTGCTGTAGTATTTGCTGTTTATACTGTAACATTGGCTGTTTGTGCCGTAACATTGGCTGTTTGTGCTGTAACATAGTCTGTTTGAGCTGTAACTTGGCTGTTTGTGATGTAACATCGATTGTTTGTTTTGTAACATAGACTGTTTGTGCTATAACATTGACTGTTTGTGCTGTAACATAGACAGTTAGTGCTGTAACATTGACTGGTTGTGCTGTAACATAGACGATGTGTGTTGTGACATTGACTGTGTCTATTGTAACATGACAGTTTGTGTTGTTAAATTTATTGTTTCTGCTGTTGTTGTCTGCAACTATTTGTGTCAACTGTTGTTGTTGTCTGCAACTATTTGTGTCAACTGTTGTTGTTGTCTGCTACTATTTGTGTCAACTGTTGTTGTTGTCTGCTACTATTTGTGTCAACTGTTGTTGTTGTCTGCTACTATTTGTGTCAACTGTTGTTGTTGTCTGCTACTATTTGTGTCAACTGTTGTTGTTGTCTGCTACTATTTGTGTCAACTGTTGTTGTTGTCTGCAACTATTTGTGTCAACTGTTGTTGTTGTCTGCTACTATTTGTGTCAACTGTTGTTGTTGTCTGCTACTATTTGTGTCAACTGTTGTTGTTGTCTGCTATTATTTGTGTCAACTATTGTTGTCTGCTACTATTTGTGTCAACTGTTGTTGTTGTCTGCTACTATTTGTGTCAACTATTGTTGTTGTCTGCTATTATTTGTGTCAACTGTTGTTGTTGTCTGCTACTATTTGTGTCAACTGTTGTTGTTGTCTGCTACTATTTGTGTCAACTGTTGTTGTTGTCTGCTACTATTTGTGTCAACTGTTGTTGTTGTCTGCTACTATTTGTGTCAACTGTTGTTGTTGTTGTCTGCTACTATTTGTGTTAACTGTTGTTGTTGTCTGCTACTATTTGTGTCAACTGTTGTTGTTGTCTGCTACTATATGTGTCAACTGTTGTTGTTGTCTGCTACTATTTGTGTCAACTGTTGTTGTTGTTGTCTGCTACTATTTGTGTCAACTGTTGTTGTTGTCTGCTACTATTTGTGTCAACTGTTGTTGATGTCTGCTACTATTTGTGTCAACTGTTGTTGTTGTCTGCTACTATTTGTGTCAACTGTTGTTGTTGTCTGCTACTATTTGTGTCAACTGTTGTTGTTGTCTGCTACTATTTGTGTCAACTGTTGTTGTTGTCTGCTACTATTTGTGTCAACTGTTGTTGTTGTCTGCTACTATTTGTGTCAACTGTTGTTGTTGTCTGCTACTATTTGTGTCAACTGTTGTTGTTGTCTGCTACTTACTTTGTTGTCTGCTACTATTGTCTGTTGTTGTCTGCTACTATTTGTATCAACTGTTGTTGTCTGCTACTATTTGTGTCAACTGTTGTTGTTGTCTGCTACTATTTGTGTCAACTGTTGTTGTTGTCTGCTACTATTTGTGTCAACTGTTGTTGTTGTCTGCTACTATTTGTGTCAACTGTTGTTGTTGTCTGCTACTATTTGTGTCAACTGTTGTTGTTGTCTGCTACTATTTGTGTCAACTGTTGTTGTTGTCTGCTACTATTTGTGTCAACTGTTGTTGTTGTCTGCTACTATTTGTGTCAACTGTTGTTGTTGTCTGCTACTATTTGTGTCAACTGTTGTTGTTGTCTGCTACTATTTGTGTCAACTGTTGTTGTTGTCTGCTACTATTTGTGTTAACTGTTGTTGTTGTCTGCTACTATTTGTGTCAACTGTTGTTGTTGTCTGCTACTATTTGTGTCAACTGTTGTTGTTGTCTGCTACTATTTTTTTCAACTGTTGTTGTTGTCTGCTACTATTTGTGTCAACTGTTGTTGTTGTCTGCTACTATTTGTGTCAACTGTTGTTGTTGTCTGCTACTATTTGTGTCAACTGTTGTTGATGTCTGCTACTATTTGTGTCAACTGTTGTTGTTGTCTGCTACTATTTGTGTCAACTGTTGTTGTTGTCTGCTACTATTTGTGTCAAATGTTGTTGTTGTCTGCTACTATTTGTGTCAACTGTTGTTGTTGTCTGCTACTATTTGTGTCAACTGTTGTTGTTGTCTGCTACTATTTGTGTCAACTGTTGTTGTTGTCTGCTACTATTTGTGTCAACTGTTGTTGTTGTCTGCTACTATTTGTGTCAACTGTTGTTGTTGTCTGCTACTATTTGTGTCAACTATTGTTGTTTTTTGCTACTATTTGTGTCAACTGTTGTTGTTGTCTGCTACTATTTGTGTCAACTGTTGTTGTTGTCTGCTACTATTTGTGTCAACTGTTGTTGTTGTCTGCTACTATTTGTGTCAACTGTTGTTGT
Organism: Cepaea nemoralis; assembly: GCA_014155875.1. Lineage (NCBI taxonomy): Eukaryota > Metazoa > Mollusca > Gastropoda > Stylommatophora > Helicidae > Cepaea > Cepaea nemoralis. The sequence goes on along the minus strand of JACEFZ010022263.1, from coordinate 338,927 downwards.
TGTCTGCTACTATTTGTGTCAACTGTTGTTGTTGTCTGCTACTATTTGTGTCAACTGTTGTTGTTGTCTGCTACTATTTGTGTCAACTGTTGTTGTTGTCTGCTACTATTTGTGTCAACTGTTGTTGTTGTCTGCTACTATTTGTGTCAACTGTTGTTGTTGTCTGCTACTATTTGTGTCAACTGTTGTTGTTTTTTGCTACTATTTGTGTCAACTGTTGTTGTTGTCTGCTACTATTTGTGTCAACTGTTGTTGTTGTCTGCTACTATTGGCGTCAACTGTTGTTGTTGTCTGCTACTATTTGTGTCAACTGTTGTTGTTGTCTGCTACTATTTGTGTCAACTGTTGTTGTTGTCTGCTACTATTTGTGTCAACTGTTGTTGTTGTCTGCTACTATTGGCGTCAACTGTTGTTGTTGTCTGCTACTATTTGTGTCAACTGTTGTTGTTGTCTGCTACTATTTGTGTCAACTGGTGTTGTTGTCTGCTACTATTTGTGTCAACTGTTGTTGTTGTCTGCTACTATTTGTGTCAACTGTTGTTGTTGTCTGCTACTATTTGTGTCAACTGTTGTTGTTGTCTGCTACTATTTGTGTCAACTGTTGTTGTTGTCTGCTACTATTTGTGTCAACTGTTGTTATTGTCTGCTATTATTTGTGTCAACTATTGTTGTCTGCTACTATTTGTGTCAACTGTTGTTGTTGTCGGCTATTATTTGTGTCAACTATTGTTGTCTGCTACTATTTGTGTCAACTGTTGTTGTTGTCTGCTATTATTTGTGTCAACTGTTGTTGTTGTCTGCTACTATTTGTGTCAACTGTTGTTGTTGTCTGCTACTATTTGTGTCAACTATTGTTGTTGTCTGCTACTATTTATGTCAACTGTTGTTGTTGTCTGCTACTATTTGTGTCAACTGTTGTTGTTGTCTACTACTATTTGTGTCAACTGTTGTTGTTGTTGTCTGCTACTATTTGTGTCAACTGTTGTTGTTGTCTGCTACTATTTGTGTCAACTGTTGTTGTTGTCGGCTATTATTTGTGTCAACTATTGTTGTCTGCTACTATTTGTGTGAACTGTTGTTGTTGTCTGCTATTATTTGTGTCAACTGTTGTTGTTGTCTGCTACTATTTGTGTCAACTGTTGTTGTTGTCTGCTACTATTTGTGTCAACTGTTGTTGTTGTCTGCTACTATTTGTGTCAAATGTTGTTGTTGTCTGCTATTATTTGTGTCAACTGTTGTTGTTGTCTGCTACTATTTGTGTCAACTGTTGTTGTTGTCTGCTACTATTTGTGTCAACTGTTGTTGTTGTCTGCTACTATTTGTGTCAACTGTTGTTGTTGTCGGCTATTATTTGTGTCAACTATTGTTGTCTGCTACTATTTGTGTCAACTGTTGTTGTTGTCTGCTATTATTTGTGTCAACTGTTGTTGTTGTCTGCTACTATTTGTGTCAACTGTTGTTGTTGTCTGCTACTATTTGTGTCAAATGTTGTTGTTGTCTGCTACTATTTGTGTCAACTGTTGTTGTTGTCTGCTACTATTTGTGTCAACTGTTGTTGTTGTCTGCTACTATTTGTGTCAACTGTTGTTGTTGTCTGCTACTATTTGTGTCAACTTTGTTGTTGTCTTCTACTATTTGTGTCAACTGTTGTTGTTGTCTTCTACTATTTGTGTCAACTGTTGTTGTTGTCTGCTACTATTTGTGTCAACTGTTGTTGTTGTCTGCTACTATTTGTGTCAACTGTTGTTGTTGTCTGCTACTATTTGTATCAACTATTGTTGTCTTCTACTAATTGTGTCAACTGTTGTTGTTGTCTGCTACTATTTGTGTCAACTGTTGTTGTTGTCTTCTACTATTTGTGTCAACTGTTGTTGTTGTCTGCTACTATTTGTATCAACTATTGTTGTCTGCTACTATTTGTGTCAACTGTTGTTGTCTGCTACTATTTGTGTCAACTGTTGTTGTTGTCTTCTACTATTTGCGTCAACATTTGTTGTTGGTGGATACATACTGCACATTATACACAACTAATTTAACCACTGTGTGATAGGTATGGTACACCACCTTGACCATATTTCTTTATAGACTCTAAGGCGAGCATTGCTTCCTCAAGTTCAGAAAACGTCTCCCCCAGGATGAAGTCCACACCAGCCTCCACAGCCCACTCTATCTGCTCCTGCAACACTGCAAGTGGACATGTATTAGTTCATGTAGTTTACACCATTTTGACATTATACAACATGTGCACATTACTTATTTCATGTGGTTGACAATATTTTGGACATTTCTTAATTCATGTATTTTACAACATTAAAAAATTTCTTCGTTCATGTATTTTACCAGAAATTGACATTTCTTAGTTCATGTATTTTACAAGATTTGGACAATTTTCTAGTTTATGTATTTTACCAGATTTTGACATTTCATAGTACATGTAGTTTACCACATTTGGACATTTGTTAGTTCATGTATTTAACAATATTTGGACATTACTTAGTTCAGGTATTTTACCAGATTTGGGCACTTCTTAGTTCAGGTATTTTATCGTAGGGTACAGTTTGAGTGAAACGTCATACTTGTAGACCGACGTACTCCGCATACCTCATGTAGTATATCACAGGCACTTTTCCTCTCTCTCTCTCTCTCTCTCTCCTCTTCTCTCTCTTCTCTCCCTCTTCTCTCTCTCTCCCTCTTTCTCTCTCTCTCCCTCTTCTCTCTCTCTCTCCCTCTTTCTCTCTCCCTCTTTCTCTCTCTCTCCCTCTTTCTCTCTCTCCCTCTTCTCTCTCTCTCTCTCTCTCTCTCTCCCCTGCATCTTGCTTCTCTGTGCCTGCCTACTTCACGTGTATTACCAGTGGTTGGATCCTATACAGCCCCAGCGGCTCAGGCACTGGGCGAGTGGACCCTTAAATATGTTGCACAACAATCAACCATACTAACTATTTCATAGGGTACAGTATGAGTGAAACGTCGTACTTGTAGACCGACGTACTCCGCATGCCTCATGTGGTATGTCACAGGCACTTTTCCTCTCTCTCTCTCTCTCTCTCTCTCTCTCTCTCTCTCTCTCTCTCTCTCTCTCTCTCTCTCTCTCTCTCTCTCTCTCTCTCTTCTTACATATACTTTGCACATGCCCACATACACTAGTATTTTGTCTGTTGAGGTGTGCCTGTGTATGTATGCGCGTTCACGCATATCAGTCCACCCGGACTTTGGGACTCGCCCCTATAGTAACACAATGTGGTTTTGGGTAGTGCCACCTTCAATCTGGCGTGCCCCATACTTCACTAGCGCATCCGCTGTGATTGCTCAGATACCCTTGCCAGACCACCCCGCCCCTTCCTTCTATGTGCTCACTGAACCGTAGCACCCTGGCATCAGAATACATCGGAGATTTTCTTGGTCACTTGCGGATCCGAGCGGATCAGGTGAGTATGTACGTTTTCTCTATTGACATTTTTTTCAGTTTAACATATTCTTCAACTAACATTCTTTTCAATTAACAGTTTTTTAATTCTCATTTTCTCTTCATTGCTTCCATTTTTCCATGCTTTTGTTCTTCTCGTCCTGTCGTCACCTTCTGATGTAGTCACAGGAGATCTCCTTGACTATATGTTGTGTTTGTGAATGTGTTTGTTTGCTGATGAAGGCTAATCGCCGCAACGTTCTGTATGTGTCTTAACTCTGTTATGTAAAGCTGCACTGTCATTTTATATTGTTTACACTTTCACAGCTTTACCAAAGTTCCACCAAAGTTTTTTCATTACGTTCCACAACGCTTTGCAGGTAAACGCCGTCTTGTCCGTTGAATCAAGAATGATTTCTTCCGCGTAGTCTGCCGAATCCTGTCCTCACATGCTGGGTAGGCATACCCTAGTTCACCGACTGGTTTGACACCAAATAGGCTATCCACGCCTGATTTAGCCAGCCTGTCACAGCTGTTGCCTGGGGGGGGGGGGTGAGGGGGAGGGGTAGCCGCTGTCGCATGCTGACAGCTAATAGGCGCCACAGGCATGAGCTAGATGTCAGGCTTGAGCCTGTGGGAGATCAGCCCTGAAAAGAGCGTGAGTAGCAACATAGTACAGCTGTATCAATCAATCATATGCCATGCCAGACTACAGCTGTACCTATCAATCATATGCCATGCCAGACTACAGCTGTATCACTCAATCATATGTCATGCCAGACTACAACTGTAGCAACAACATAAAACAACAGAACAAACAATCACATCTCACAAGTTGTGACAGTCACAACAACTCCTGGGGCAAGGTAATACGTGGGTAAGTTAATAAGTAAGTCACAAATGGCTGTAGAAAATAACTAAATATGATAACAACTTGAAACCAGTTTATTTTTATACATACATTGTCCTTTTATTTCTCAACATTTCCACCAACATTGATGCACTTATCCCACCGTTTTATCAGAACTCCAAAACCCGCTGCATGGAACTGCGCGCTTTGTTTTCATTATCCCGCCATCCCACAGAACTGTGTGACTTACTTATTGACTCACCTTCGTAACTATTTTCTACCCAGCTATGCACCGCTTTACGGGACAAACATTTGTCAGCATAAACACAGTCAACTCACCTTGGCGGGAGACATTTCGCGAATGACACCGAAGTTGAATGTGAAGTGAGAAGGTGGTTTAGAAAATCAGAGGACGCAGTTCTATGCAGCCGGTTTGGGAAGACTGATAAAACGATGGGATAAGTGCATCAATGTTGGTGGAAATTATGTTAAGAAATAAAGGGACAATGTATGATTAAAAATAAACTGGTTTCAAGTTGTTATCATATATAGTTATTTTTCTACAGCTATTTGTGGCTTCCTTATTGACTTCCCCTCGTAAACCAAACAGTTACTTACCTTAAACATGGCTTCCGCATTTCTCTGCGACTCCTCGTTGTCCAGCTGGTAAACCGTAGTGTTGCAAATATTTCCTGCAAACAGCGTACCAGTTTCCTTGGCAACACTTTTAGCAATCTCCAAGGCTTGTCGGTTCATTTTCTCAAGTTCATGCTCTCTCCCGATTATCCTGAGCTTTTCTCTGTGTCCATAGTACTAAAATATAATAAGATTGTGTGCAAAATTCAGCAAATTGTATACTGTTCACTACTTAAAGTACCTCAAAAGTAACATGGAAAGAGTTTGTTAAAATCTAATAAAAACTCAGCTCTTCTAAATGAAAAACGGTCACAATAAAACAAATGTGATTCTTTACTTCCAAGCTATGTAATTCGTGGAAAAGAAAAATAGCAGCACTCCGACACCAATTTCTAACTATTTCAATTCTTCTGATCAAAATGAATTCGACAATCTATAGGCCACAGCATTAAAGCCATGTTACTCTAACTGCCTAATGAGATTTAAAAATGAGAGCCAGTAAAGCCATATTACTCTAACAGCTTAATAAGGCTTAAAATTGAGAGCCGGTTAATCAACTCTTTAGGATGCATCATTGTAATTTTTACCCTGTGCTTTATTTTGCCGGGTTTGCGTTCTTTGTAAAGTATATACACTTTTTCTGTGTCTATTATCTGTCACATTTTGGCAAAAGTCACACATACCTGCCTGTTTTCATGTTGTATTTTCATTCCAGTATTTCTATACATGGGAACTGTGGTATCGTTGTGGCTACGATGCTTGGTTGTCGGCTCAGTGGTCGCGTGTTCGAATCCCCATCGAGGCGGGGTCTTCATATAAATTGACCTGGTGGTCCATGTCGACCCAGCCTAAACATGGGTCCTGGAATTGGTCAGCGCAGTAAAGGTGGTCGTCGTAATATTGACAACACCCATTGAGTGCCTATTAGTCAATACACACTAGCACCATATGCTCATAAATAGAAGTTAATTAAAGTTAGTTGCATATCATTTACAGGACGTCGCAGTCAACACCAGCATGTTCTGCTGCTGTGATCTCTTGGCAAGCTTACGTTCAGTAGTTTGTCATTGTCCTTTGAACTGCCGGCACGCATACCATTTCGTAAAAAAACAAAAACAACGCAAGGCGGTCTACTGCCAAATCTCCCGCAGCATTTTTCGAACGCGGGTATGCGTGATTACGAACTGCGTCCATAACCTCTTCGCCACGGGGGCGGCAAATAGAAGTTGGCACCATATAAATACACCCAAAGCTGAAGCTGTGTGCCATATAAATACAACCCAAAGCTGAAGTTGTGCGGGTTAGCAGATCTCTTTGGGTCACTAAATATAGTGATAAATATTACACCTCTAAAACAAGTTGAAGAATTTAAGTATCTAGGAAGTATGATCACAGAAGATGGCATAATAGACAGAGAAATGAAAATCAGATGTCAGGAGAAAGTGCGCTTATATCAACTATCATACCGAAACGTTCAAATATACATATGTTTGCATAACGACAGAAAATAAATGGCATATTCACACCATTTCAATGCAACCAATATCAAACTTGGACATTATCCAAATAAAATGTACGCACAATCAACACAACGACCGAACGAACGAACGAACGAACGAACGAACGAACGAACGAACGAACGAACAGACAATCTTTATTTTCACAGTGTTAAGAATTGGGCACGCAGACCCGTCTGACATTCTGCCCTTCTTCTCTAATTCCTCTCGTACATTATTTCATTCAACACGCGAGATGAGATGCTTGAAAAGAGTACAAATTTATGTATCAGAGATAGAGTAAGAAATGATGTTATCAAAAATGTCTTTGATGTAGCGCCAGTGCATGGTGGTGCATTCTAACGAGATGGCTGAAACATTTGATCTTCTGCCTGTCTCTATATGAGGCACAGGGTGTTGATTCCATTGTCTGTCTGATAACATCATTTCTTACTAGGTCTCGCATAGTTAAGATGGCAGCACTTCATAAGCATCTCATCTCGCAGTGTTGATTTTCCTTAAGCGTGATTTGGCTAATGTCTAAGTGTGACATTAGTAGTATTGGGTGGGTGTGAGTATTTTATTTATTATTGAGTGCTATTGAATACCTGTTAATGTATTCCAAGAGAAGGAAAAACTCTGGCCACATACAAATAGATAATATGACTATTAAAAGAACGGAAACATACAAATACCTGGGTACAATCTTCAACTGCTATCAACATCATAAGGGAAGAAATACAAACTAGAATCAATTCTGGAAATAAGATATACTATGCACTACAACATCTACTAAAATCAAAGGCGCTATCTCGTAACACCAAAATCACAATATACAAAACACTGATCAGACCAGATTGTGCTGTATGGCTCTGAAACCTGGAGTACAACGAAAGGAGACGAAGCCTTGTTACAAACCTTTGAGAACAAAAGTTTTAAGACGCATCTTTGGACCCATTAGGGATACACAAAGTGGAGAGTGGAAAAGAAGAAGTAACAAAGACATTTATGATCTGTTTAAGTCCCCGCTAATCACTGGTATCATGAAGGCTAATAGACTACAATGGCTGGGGCATATAGAAAGAATGGAATATAATAGGGAAACAAAACTCGCTTACACTCAATGAAATAAATGACCGTAGACCCCGAGGTAGACCAAGAAGACGGTGGAGAGATAATATACATACAGACCTACAAGCACTTGGAATCAACGACTGGCAAGAGAAGGTCACCAGAGAGACGAATGGAGACGGATTGTATCTGCAGCAAAGAACCTCAATGGCTCGTAACGCTGAAGAAGAAGAAGAAGAAGAAGAAGAAGAAGAAGAAGAAGAAGAAGAAGAAGAAGAAGAAGAAGAAGAAGAAGAAGAAGAAGAAGAAGAAGAAGAAGAAGAAGAAGAAGAAGAAGAAGAAGAAGAAGAAGAAGAAGACGAAGAAGAAGACGAAGAAGACGAAGAAGAAGAAGATTGCTCCTTTACATACTACTTACATTCACAAATATGTGATATGTATGTCAAATTATCGGAATGGACTCCGCACATGAGATTAAAGGCACATCAGACCTCATTTTACTTTTACAAGTTACCCGGGTGGTGTGATATCATTGATGTCGGTATACTACGTCTCTTTTGTCACTATCGGGTGCATAATTCTTAACACTTTTGCGAGATTACTGCAAACTAAAACAGAGTTGTCAAGATCCACGCCTACCGACAGGTTTTGTCTTTCGAGATGTACAATTTCCGACACTATTTGTTGATTTGCTGTTCACATTTCCGGTCTTGTCGTATTTTTTACATAATCAGCACACAAGCATAGTACTTTACAATATTTGTTTACACTCGGCGGTTTGCTAGCAGCATGATGTTTTACAAATTTTGCGAGACTGCATCAAAATAAAAGCCGCTTTGTCAAACTTCACGCATTTCCTCAGATTTCTTTTAATTTCATATGTACAATTTCTGACACTATTTGTTGATTTTCTGTTCACATTTCCGGTCTTGTCGTATTTTTTTTTACATAATCAGCACCTAAGCATAGTACCTTGCGATATTTGTTTACACCTTCGATGGTTTGCTAGCAGCTTGATGTTTTACAAATTTTTGCGAGACTACATCAAAATAAAAGCCGCTTTGTCAAACTTCACGGAATTCCTCGGATATCTTTTCATTTCGATATGTACAATTTCTGATACTATTTGTTGATTTTCCGTTCACATTTCCCGTATTTTCGTATTGTTTTCATAATCAGCACCCAAGCAAAGTACCTTACAATATTTGTATACACCTTCGGCGATGTACTAAATCGATTTAGCGTCATTTATAACCGCTAAATTCCAAAATTTTATTACCGGGTGTTAATCGGTTACTGTGATATTACACTAAGCACAGATGACATGCCCCATGTTGCCGGTATCAAGGTACACAACTATTTCCAAAATAAGCAAGGGAAATAACTGGCGTTATTTAAAAAAAATATTATTTTAATGATTAATTTGCAAACTTCACTGATTATGTTAATTAAATTGAATGTAGACTATTGA
>JACEFZ010022263.1:147500-325000 GCA_014155875.1 Cepaea nemoralis | reverse complement strand
ACACCTTGTGACATAATCCGTGTCTTCATTCTGCTAATTGCTAAACCAAATTCAGAACAAGCATTGGATAATTAAGATAGTAGACGTTGTAATCCTTCCACAGAGTGAAATTGTAATTGCAGCATCATCTGCAAAAACCAAATCTCTGATCAGTACCCTCCTAATTTTGGTCATTTTGGCGTTCAATCTCTGAGCATTGTAGAGGTCACCATCCTAGCGTGAGTAAATGTATACACAAGCAATCACGAAAGACATATTTTAGTAGAAGTGAAAAATATATTCCAAAGAGGGTGGGAGCTAGTACACCATTTTAGCACCATCAAGCTTGATTATACCCTTCCTGCCTGTGTGGAATGATTCCATGATGGACAGAAGAGTTGGGAAGCAGCCTATATTCTTTAGGGCCTTGAACAGACCCTTACGACTGACCAAATCGAATGCCAGTGAGAAGAGGAAAGTTGTGATAAGAATAAAATATCCCCAGATCTTAGAATAATCACGTGAATCTTAGGAAGACCGTAAAATCTCTACATATCAGAGACAAAGAGGAAAGATAACAAAAAACGTAAAGTACTATACACTCTAATTTAGAAGAAGAAAGATTACACAAAGAGTAAGGTACTTCTACATTCTAATGTGGGAGAGGAGAGATTACCCAAACATAAGGTACTTATATACTCTAATGTGGAAGTGGAAAGATTACACACAAATGTAAGGTAGGCTACTTCTACACTCTAATGTAAAAGAGGAAAGATTACACAAACGGAAGGTACTTCTAATGAAGAAGAGGAAAGTTTGCACAAAATGGTAGATATTTCTACACTCTAACGTCCTTCAAGAAACAAATGAAGATCGAAACTGATTAGAGGCATTAGACATAGGCAGTCAAAATTTTGTGGGCATGTTATGAAAAGAAATGAATTGGAAAACTTGGTGACGACTGGCAAGATGGAAGGGAAGAGACCAAGGGGAAGACCGAGAAGTAGATACCTGGATGGATTGGCTACGTGGCATGGTCGAGGCAGGAACACGGAGCTGATCCACGACTCTGGTGATCAAATGAGATGACAGACCATGACATCCCACGCACATGATGGATGGATGGAGTTCGTCGACGAGAGCAAGCGGACGCTCGAGAAGAAAATGGATTGACGACATTAAAGACATTATACAATCACACGGAATGACACTATCCAGTGCCAACCATCGCACGCTGGAGCGCCAATTATTCCTCCCCACGACGCTTGACGGCAAAAGAGGAAGTTGATGATGATGATGATGATAATAGCGATGATGATGATGATGATGATGATGATGATGATGATGATGATGATGAGTTCGGCATTGCTTTCTGAGCGACCGGCACTCAAACCATGTATGTAAACCAACGCAAGGCGGTCTGCTGCCAAATCGCCCGCATCTGTGTATCGAACGCTGTATACGGGTTTGAATATTACGTCCGTAACTTTTCGCCGCAGAGGTATCACTATACAGATGGTTAAGAAAGGAATTAATATAAATTTATGAACCAAACACAACAGTCAATTTCATACTGTACCGTTAGTTTCTGCCATGTCGTGTTTGGTTCTACAAATCTGCAGCCTTTCAACAATGAGAGAGATACCAAATGAACATGAGTGCTAGTTCTGTAGACAAGATGGCGACATGAATAACTGCTGATCACACAATATATAATCCAGGGCGTAGATCGAAGAACAAGAACGTGAGCTACTTAATTCTTTACGATTATGCAAAACGGTCTGGAAAGCCATTTCTGGCAGCATTTGTGAGACCGATAAGACTACGTTTACTAAGTTTTAGTTAGTTGGGGTTTAAAAGATAATAAAACTCCCAGTTTTATCTTTGTGGTTAACAAAAAGGTTATCTGAAAACAGTAAGTGATGTAGGGGTGTGAAATGTTGGACTAACTTTAAGAAGATCTAGTATTATCACTTTGAGATGGTTGTCATCAATACAACTTTGAGGTGGTTGTCATCACTACAACTTTGAGATGGTTGTCATCACTATAAATTTAATATAGTTGTCATCGCTGTGTCTTTGAGATGGTTGTCATCACTACAGCTTTGAGGTGCTTGTCATCACTGTATTTGTGAGATGGTTGTCATCACTGTATCCTTGAGATCGTTTCATCACTGTATCCTTGAAATGGTTGTCATCACTGTATCCTTGATGTGTTTCTCATCACTGTATCTTTGATGTGGTTCATCCTTAGTGTGGTTGTCATCACTGTACTGTTAGGTGATTGTCATTGAACATATGTCCAGCAGGAAAACGGGCGTAAGTCTAACCACTATGTTTTTTGGCTCCATCGACGCTGTGGCGACGGACTTACGAAGGCACTTCGCAATCCCGCACACCGCGTTCGAAACACAGCTGCAAGCGAGTTGGTAGCACACCGCCTTGAGTTGGTTTTCATAAAATGGCAGAAAGCAAGGCAAATTATTGAACATAAACTTACCAAGAAATCACAAACAGCCATAAAAATGCCACGGCTGACTGCGACGTATTGTAAAGGATATGCAACAAACATTAACAACCCAGTCTCCCATGATAGCATAGAGACAGTCAAAATACGGAGAACGTTCATCCAAGACAAAAGAGAGAAACGCCCTGGAATCCTGTATCTTCCATCTTCACAGCGGAGATGGCACATAACGATGATTATGAAATACAATTTTAATTTTGACGTAAGCTTCGGGGCAGCGGGCGCTAGATAGGTTGACCGTGAACTGCGCTGGTGATGTTATAAGCAAGGTTGGTCACAGGAGACTGTCCTCCTATTTCTCTGTGCATGCATCCAGTCCTATAAGTACTTAACTGAACAGTAAGGTGGCTGCGCAGTGTGTGAGTGCGCATAGAACAGTACAAACAGTACGAAAACCATACGTGTTTAATACTTGTTAGTTGTTACGTTGAGCTCCAACGTAAAGTCCTGTATGTCGGATGAAGACATCCTGTTGTCCAACATCAGTCTGATGTCATACAGGACCTGAGTTTTGCGTGAGTATCCGTTGTCCCATGTCTGGCTTATTGGTGTGCAGACTGGTGGTTCCTCGCCGTACAGGCAGACACTCTCCGACTTCGGAGGAATCGGCGATCCTACTGACTTTAGCCAGGGCCCCAAAGGGACCTGTTGCCCAGGACGCTCGACGAGGACGCGTCAATAGGTCTTGGCCAGTATATAACCCGGCCCTGGTGCCTTGGAAACACCTCTGCGTCCCGCATTTATAAATTATTATGCCATTACTGTTTTTTTTTTTTTTTAAGCCAAGAAAAATGCCAAAACGCCAAACTGATATTTTGACGCCAAACCTGTTTTTTTTTTAAAAGTCAGATTTATCAGATTTGGCGTTTAAAAAGCCAAAATGGCAACCCTGATTTGAGTATTCATGCAAAACTTTGCGCTATTGTGGGCTATTTTTACTATAGGTAACACTTAGAATGGATAATGGATTTTGCATTAACTTAAGAAATTTCTCTTTCACTGTTTTCACCAGATCGCTGACAACTGCATGAGTATAGCTAAGGAAGTGGTAAAAAAAAAAAAAATAGTGAAAGCCTCCCTAAAACAAGCCTTCCACTTATAGAATATGTGGTATAAAACTAACTCCAGCGTGTATCAAATACCAGTGAATCAAGAGTTGGGGGGGGGGGGGGGTCCTGATGGTGCTGGGTAGGTCATACATTAAGAAGGTCCTGATGGTGCTGGGTAGGTCATACATTAAGAAAACCTGATAATAGTGTATAGAAAGTCCTTTTTCTATAACCCACAAGGCCAATGCAACCATAATTAAAAGTTAGTTATCATCCTTTACAGGACGTTGCAGTCAACACCAGCATTTCTTGGCTGTTTGTGATTTTTTGGGAAGCGTACGTTTGGTTGTTTGTCACTGCTTTCTTAACAACCGGCACGCATACCATTGTATGAAAACCAATGCAATGTGGTCTACTTCCAAAACGCCTAAAGCTGTGCTTTGAACGCAGTGTGCGGGATTGCGAATTTCCCCCATAACCCCTTCATCACAGAGCCTGGAATAATAGAGGGCGCCTTAAAAACACACAGAAGAGAGCGAGTGGCTTCTCTGACCATATCTCTGATAGCTTTATCTTGCTGATCCATATGGTTTAAAAATCATGCAAGAAGAGCCCCTCCTCTGTCCTGGTCAGTTGTCATAGGTCTGCTGTTATCATCATAAACGGTACCATGTGCGCCATACATCGCCTGTCTGTGCATCTATCGTTGCAGCCTTCAGAATTTACCCAATGTCACATCCCCACCGACTTCATTAATAAACTCTTCCCATTCCATCCTTTTTGCCTCTGCTGCCTGGAGTGTAAAATCCTGCACCGTTACTATTTTTGTTTAATACCCTTCAGCCTCCTCCAATTCTGTGTCAACTGCATTTCTTGCTCTCCGCACCCTCTGCCAATGCCTTATGGCCGCCCTCTTTTCCCTCCATCTCTGGTATCCACCATGGTTGTTGGGTGAAGATTCTCCTTGTTTGTTTATATCGCCTTTGTGATCTAAGGCGTCCCAAGAGCGAAGAGTGGTGCAGTCATAACTGAATGCTCTGCGGGCTCTTATAGCCCTCACTGTGCTGGACTTGGGTATCAGAACAGGACAGTGGAAGCGGTCGCTTCCATGGTCCCCAAGGACACTCCATTTTATTTTTATGCCTATTGGGATACAAGTGTCAGGTCAGAGGGACTGCGTGGTTTCGAGGTATGGTGTCCACCTCGAGTGTTGGAGGTCCCCGGTTCATTCCCTGGTGAGGACCGGGAATTTGTTCACGTGAACTTCTAGTAATAACATTTCCCCTGGTCTCTGGGTAGTGAGATCGGACGCCCGTGTGTATTGTTGCGCATGTAAAAAAAATAAATCCCTTGGCAGTTGGAAATCGAAAAAGAGTAGCCTAACGTTGCTGCCCGGGCAAAATTTCGAGTTAAAAATCTACCCAAAGTATTTCAGGATCCTCACCGGTGCTACGGAGTTCATGCACTGAGCTGAGTTTCTCCAGACTCAGGTTTGAGTTAGGAGGAGAACGGAGCACTTATGGGTTACACCCGTGTCCCGTGATGTTGATCCATCGACTAAACTAAACTAAACCAAACTAAAGTGTCAGGTTAATGGCTGTGTCAGGGTCCCCCAATCTCATTGCCAGCCTAGTTGGTGTCTCGTCATATATGTGAAAATGGATGCAGAATTCGAAAATCCATTTAAAATAATGACTTTCTATAAACAGCGCCAGAAAAAAAAAAAAAAATTACTTACCGTTTGCCAAATAATTGAAATTATTTTAACGACATTATAATATCAACCAATCGCTATGCCTAGAATATTAGAGGAATCTATTGTGCAGAAACTAAGATGGCGTTTGTTATTGCCACGTGATATTTGAATGAATAAATGAATGATGTCGGATGCATGCAGGGTCGTTTCATAGCCATTTTTTGGGGACCCAGTGGATCCTTCATGTGCAGGCGCAGTTTCCTGTTTCGGATCGGTTTGCTGTAGAAAATGCAATCGCTAGTAATATTATAATATTTGAATGTTAGTATCTTTATGTGTATTAAGAATAAGGTGTATTTTTAACGACTGTGCAGTGTTTGAAAATATTGCCGATCCAAGTTTTGTTTTTACCTACTGTGGAGTTCATGCAACACAATGCAACATAATAGGTAAATACAAAACTTGGAACGGCAATATATTAAGTAACTGCACAGTCATAAAAAAATACACCCTGTATTTGTGTTTCGGCATGTATTGGCTTCACATACAATCTGTATTAATAATAATTAAATTAATAATAATGCATAATAATATACTATATCATTAATTAATTTCACACGATATGCATGTAGGTAGTAAATTAATTGAAAAACCCTTGAATGATTATTGTTTCTTGAAATTCTTGTCTCTGAAGCTGGGCAGTATTCCATTGACGGGATAGACCAGAGTATTGACGAAAAAATGATGTCTTCAATGACAACGATCAGCTCAGAGCTGAGGCCGCGACATGTTAGCCCATCAAGTGTTGAACAAATAAATGGCGTTGGTAACGAAACATCGGTAAGAAAGAATGGATATGTCAATATTAATTATTATTATTATTTCATGTGCGTTTACTTTTTGTTTTAGATATTTTTTTTTTTTTTAAATTTAGCCTGGTTAGTATTATTATTACTTTTAGTATGAAGACACAGCAGATGGGTAGGGTAGTGCACTATTTGATTTGACTATTTGGAGATTTACTCAAGTGAGACCAAACTCAACTAGCGGATGATGCCCTCAACGGCAACGCCATAGAATTAGAAGCCCTGCCAACTCTTGACCACTTGGAAACACTACCCACCATAACAGTACAGTAATGAACTTGCATCTGGCAAGGCTCCATCCAGATAATGATGGCATTCTAATTAATAGAAGAGGTTATCAGGAGTGGGCACGACACACTCACTCTACTCACTCCTCTTTATTCTGGTGTCTGCTATTTCCATCAGTCCAATTTTCCTCTTTTCCATTATTTCTATAAGTTCTTCATCTTTATTATTTATTATTAAAATCGCAGATGTTCATTGTGCTTGTATTTTGAATCACAGTTCTATCTCGTAGTCCATTAACATTGCCTGGTTTATATCCATTTGGGTCAGTCTGATAATAATTCTTAGTTTTTCTACGAGTAGGATGAAAATCCCCTGCTGGCTTGCTAGGCCAATCGCAGGTTTAGGACAAAAATCTGATCAAGGGGAGTCCATCCTCCCTGGCTCCATTCCTGTGCCAGTGAATATCACACAACATGTTCCTCACTGCCCCATGTGAAAAGTGGAACAGACAGGAGTCTCGACAGAGCAACAGCCTGCACATGTATACTATGCATAATACCGATGCCAGAATGACAACACAAAAGTCTGCTATGAAAAATATAGTCGATGGAAGCGGCAGTCACTAGAAAACCAGCAGCCACACATTACTGCATAAGGCCCAGTTAGTTCAGCGACCATCCAGCCATCATGTTTCTGAACATGCAGTTCACACTACAAACAACTGTAGACATGTAAAAGCACTCTGCATAAATTCACAGCTCACAGTGTCGCTCCACACACTGAACTCAGTAGCAGGGCGATGGAACCAGAACCATACACTACTAGTCCAACATGAGGATAGTGTGTAAGCAAACCATAGCTACAAGCAT
This sequence comes from Cepaea nemoralis, assembly GCA_014155875.1. Lineage (NCBI taxonomy): Eukaryota > Metazoa > Mollusca > Gastropoda > Stylommatophora > Helicidae > Cepaea > Cepaea nemoralis. The sequence continues at coordinate 317,786 of JACEFZ010022263.1, read as the reverse complement.
AAACACTCCAGAGGCCTTAACAGCTCAAAACACCTATCCTCCATGTTGGGGACTGGATGTGCAATGTGTGTTGCCCACACACACATTTGCTTGCAGCTACCAAACACTCACAATTTCTCTTTGACTAAAGTATGCATGTTACCCAAAGTTAGTTGCATGTCGTTTACTGGATGTTGCAGTCATCCCAACATGTTTTGGCTATATGTGATTTACTACTCAGTTTGTATATTCAGCAGTTTGCCATTGCTTTCTGAATGACTGACGTCTCATACCATCGAAATCAACGTAAAGCAGTCTGCTTTCAAATCGCCTGCAGCTGATTTTGAACACTCGACTGTATGTCGGGAATTGTGACATGCATTCACTGTCCCTAAGCCACAGTGCCAGCTATGCATAGATATATGTGTCAGAAGGCTTCTGACTGGCATCATGAACAGTTTAGGAACACCTGATCTAACAGTCTGTTGTTGTTCTATTTGTTAAAATTTAAAATAGGGAAATATGGCTGTCTTTTCTCTGCTGTAGTATTTTCTTTGTGTCTTATTCTTGGAAGGCAACAGCTGCATCACAAACTTCAGACACAGATGAAGATGACCTGGCAGTGAAACCTTCTAAACCAGCCTCCCAGACACCCCAGGCCTCTGATAAAACACTGGACAATTGTCTGAAGGATTTTTCTCCAAGGTAACAAATTACGGTTAGTTCCTAGGCTTTTGACAACTAAGTAAACGGGAAATTTTTTGGGGCATTATTTTACAGAACTGGCAAGGAAAGAAACATTGTAATGGGGATACTTGGTTACTTAGAATTAGAGAACCACTGCTACTGTACTCAGGGCACGTCATTAGATAGAATCGATTAAAGGGGATAGATGTGGTTTGTTCCTCACATGTTACATATGAAAGAGAATTATTAAATGAGATTAAGGTAACAAATAAAATATTTTGAGCGTCTTAAAAAGAAATAATGCCCTGCTGAAAATCATATTTCAAAGAAAACTAAAATGTTAATATTTTGGTATGCGCCCACTCCATTTAAGGACAGACGTTATGGAGATGTCAACAAGGTTAAGTTGACAGCTGCTTTCTTTGGATTAATTCATACTGACGCCTAAGCGTGAACAAAGAAGAAGAAGAATTTACAATTGGAAGCCAAAGGTTTAAAGGAAAGAAGATCAACCACGAGATAGACCGGATGGAGGATGCTAGAATTGATGATAATGGTGATGGAAATTGCTGGACATTCATTCAACCTATCCTTCATTGTGAAAATGACACTTGTTTTATTATGCATTCCTGGAAGAGGCTGATGGCAATAGAACAGTATACACAACCATAAGAAAGGGACAGGTTCTTTGGTTATATAATGAGAAGAGAGTCATTGGAGAACCTCATGATGACAGGACAGATCAGTAGTAGCAGAGGCTGACCCAAAGAAATGATCTGGAAGTTCAAAGATGATGGCATAGAGGAATGTCATCAATAGGGTTAATCCAGGACATCAAAGAGCAAGGGGGCTGAGTGATCTCGAGGTATGGTGTCTGCCTCGAGTGCTGAAGGTCCCGGGTTCAAGCCCCGGTGAAGGCCGGGATTTTTTCAGGTGGACTTCTAGTAACAAAATTTCCCCTGGTCTTTGGGTAGTGAGACCGGACACCTGTGTGTATTGTTGCACACGTAAAACATCCCTTGGCAGTTGGAAATTGAAAAAGTGTAGCCTAACAGCGCTGCCCGGGGAAAATTTTGATTTAAAAATCTACCCAAAGTATTTCAGGATCCTCGCCGGTGCTACGGAGTTAATGCATTGAGCTGAGTTTCTCCAGATTCAGGCTTGAGTTAAGAGTAGAACGGAGCACTTATGGGTTACACCCGTGTGCCGTGATGTTGATCTGTCGACTAAACTAAACATCAAGGAGCGAGATGTCTAGAGAGACATGAAAATATAAGCCACATTGCATGGTACATGATGATGATTTTAAGGTAAGTGAAAGCTAACATATTACCTTGTCATTGTTTCATTGTCATGTGCAACTTGAGCCATAGGTTGACCTTAGCTTTAGCTTAGTAGGCATAAAGTTATGGATGGACTGCTTCTGCTTCAGTTGCCAAGCCTGAACTAGATGCCTTGACTCTTTAGTCTTGTCTGTCTCTGATAGTTTGATGAATTTGGTGTTGCTTATAGTATTTGTTCTCAGGTGTTTCAGTTTCAGCCTACATCTGTCTCTGTCTCTCTTGCCTAGCATATTCCCACATGTGACTAGTTTATCTGTTCCACTTTTTTTCTTCATTATCATCGTATAGCAAGTCCTCGTTGCTCTCACCACAGCCACTGAAAGAGATACTCGACCCATTGCCAGTTGCCTGTCTCACACATGTTCATGCTTAAAGTGTCTTGAATGTCCTATGTCTCTCTTTATGCTGGCCACCCCTTACTTCACACAGTTCATGCTTAAAGTCTTGAATGTCCTATGTCCCTGTTCATGCTGGCCACCCCTTACCTCACACAGTCCATGCTTAAAGTCTTGAATGTCCTATGTCCCTCTTCATGCTGGCCACCCCTTACCTCACACAGTTCATGCTTAAAGTCTTGAATGTCCTATGTCCCTCTTCATGCTGGCCACCCCTTACCTCACACAGTTCATGCTTAAAGTCTTGAATGTCCCGTGTCCACCTTCATGCTGGCCACCCCTACCTCACACAGTTCATGCTTAAAGTCTTGAATGTCCTTTGTCTCTCTTTATGCTGGCCACCCCTTACCTCACACAGTTCATGCTTAAAGTCTTGAATGTCCTATGTCCCTGTTCATGCTGGCCACCCCTTACCTCACACAGTTCATGCTTAAAGTCTTGAATGTCATATGTCCCTGTTCATGCTGGCCACCCCTTACCTCACACAGTTCATGCTTAAAGTCTTGAATGTCCTATGTCCCTGTTCATGCTGGCCACCCCTTACCTCACACAGTCCATGCTTAAAGTCTTGAATGTCCTATGTCTCTCTTTATGCTGGCCACCCCTTACCTCACACAGTTCATGCTTAAAGTCTTGAATGTCCTATGTCTCTCTTTATGCTGGCCACCCCTTACCTCACACAGTCCATGCTTAAAGTCTTGAATGTCCTGTGTCCACCTTCATGCTGGCCACCCCTTACCTCACACAGTTCATGCTTAAAGTCTTGAATGTCCTATGTCTCTCTTTATGCTGGCCACCCTTACCTCACACAGTTCATGCTTAAAGTCTTGAATGTCCTATGTCCCTCTTCATGCTGGCCACCCCTTACCTCACACAGTTCATGCTTAAAGTCTTCAATGTCCTATGTCTCTCTTTATGCTGGCCACCCCTTACCTCACACAGTTCATGCTTAAAGTCTTGAATGTCCTATGTCCCTCTTCATGCTGGCCACCCCTTACCTCACACAGTTCATGCTTAAAGTCTTGAATGTCCTATGTCCCTCTTTATGCTGGCCACCCCTTACCTCACACAGTTCATGCTTAAAGTCTTGAATGTCCCGTGTCCACCTTCATGCTGGCCACCCCTACCTCACACAGTTCATGCTTAAAGTCTTGAATGTCCTATGTCTCTCTTTATGCTGGCCACCCCTTACCTCACACAGTTCATGCTTAAAGTCTTGAATGTCCTATGTCTCTCTTTATGCTGGCCACCCCTTACCTCACACAGTCCATGCTTAAAGTCTTGAATGTCCTATGTCCCTGTTCATGCTGGCCACCCCTTACATCACACAGTCCATGCTTAAAGTCTTGAATGTCCTATGTCTCTCTTTATGCTGGCCACCCCTTACCTCACACAGTTCATGCTTAAAGTCTTGAATGTCCTATGTCCCTCTTCATGCTGGCCACCCCTTACCTCACACAGTTCATGCTTAAAGTCTTGAATGTCCTATGTCTCTCTTTATGCTGGCCACCCCTTACCTCACACATTTCATGCTTAAAGTCTTGAATGTCCTATGTCTCTCTTTATGCTGGCCACCCCTTACCTCACACAGTTCATGCTTAAAGTCTTGAATGTCCTATGTCCCTGTTCATGCTGGCCACCCCTTACCTCACACACATCATGATTAATATGTCTTGAATGTCCTGTGTCCTTCTTCAAGCTGGCCGACCCCTACCTCACAAATGGTCATGTTAAAACCAGTCCAGTGCACAAGAAGTTGTAGCATAAGTATGGATTACGCTTGAGTTCAAAGCAAGCTAAACGCAAAAGAAAAGAATTTCCTGATGGTTTTGATAATGATCTTGTAACACTTATTGCTCTCACTACCTAAGCATTCGTTTTCTCATTTCCTGATATTCTCAACATTCATTAGCACCATGGTTGGTATTTAGTAATTTCTCTGTTGCTATCTTGATTTCCTCAATTTCAGCATCGTAGTTATGGCAGTACTTTGGTATCTGGCCGTGTCCCTAGTATTATTTGGGTATTCTATGAACACTCCCGCTCCTCCATTTCGAACAGTATTTTGTGCTGACCCATCTGTGTAGACTCGGATCCAGAGTTTCTGTGGGTATTCTTCATCAAGGAAGCTGAGAGTGGCTGTTCTGCGCTGTACACTGTTCTGTTCTTCCTTGTCAAATATTCCTCTCACTTTTATCTGGATTTGTAGTGATAGTCTATGTTCATCTTTCTATGGAGTTCACTCTGGTATAGTTTTCAGGGGGATACCAACTGTGGGCAGATCGGTGGTTTCTCTGCAGAGTCATTTGGCCTGGTGGATAAAACTGCTTCTTTTCAACCACCCCATAGCTAGGTTTTCAAATCTGTTCTTCATAGGGTGGCCTGGCAAGCTGAGGAACTTTTCTGCTTGTATTAGCGTTTTCGTATCTCTGCGATCTCTCATTGTTTTGTCCTCTCCATCTTCTCCATCTCCACTATAGGGGTTGATCTCATCCTTCCTGACCCGTATCCAGGTGTGGTCGTATGCTCTGTTGATAAACTTTGCTAAGTATTTTCCCACTGGCTTCCCATGTGGCTCCACTTAGTTTTCTCAGGATAGCTATTTTCCTTCTGGCTTTTGCTACTGCTTTGTTGATGTGCTTTCTCCATGTCAGCCTGCCATCAAATGTTACTCCAAGGTATGTCGGTTCTTTATCTTCTCTAAGAGGTATTCCATTTATCTGGATGATCTCTGCCTTTTGTTTTGGAGAGAGGGTAAATAGAATGGTGCTGCACTTGTCAGTGTTTATGCTGACACAACATTTATTTGCACATGCAACAAATGCATCTAAAGCTCTTTGTAGCGATCTGGTGGCCACTGATGCGTGTTCATTTGTGCCCCATAGAACCAAGTCATCTGCTTACATTGCCGCTTTCTTCTTTCATTCGCTTGAAATATATCTATAACTGCATTGTTGTCTCTTGTATGAATCTAACAGTCTTTTTTAGTTCACTCAGCGGTCCATAGAGTATATCTTCCACTGTTGTCTCTCTAGGCCAGAATTATGCCTGGGTATGTTGTAGTTTGGGCAGTCTTGGAGTATGTGCTCTGCTGTCTGCGACGCCAAACCACATGTGCACATGGCTGAGTCACCAATCTTGAATTTTGTATGCATGTGGTTGCGTAATCTTTTGTGTCCTGTTCTGAGGCACAGAATAATGACTTGTTCTGGTCTGTCCATAACGTGGTAGTCTTGAGCAGGTTTTGGTGGCCTTCTGACTGATTTGATCACTCTTTTCTTTTGGTGGTATGTAATGGGCACATCAGGCTGTTCTTGTTTGCTCCTTCCATAGTCAGTTGATCAGCTCTGTCGTTTCCGGGTACTCCATAGTGGGATGGTATCCACTGCATAGTGACCTTATGCTGACTGCTAAGTTCAGAAAGTAGTGTCCTTAGTACTGGCAATTTCCCACACAGGAGCTCCTCGAGTACTGATTTTGCACCTGTCAAAAGCACCACAGGTTGTGTACCATGGTTGGTGTTTAGTAATTTCTCTGTTGCTATCTTGATTGCCTCAATTTTAGCATCATAATTATGGCAGTACTTTCCTGTTGGAACTCTGGCTATGTCCCTAGTATTATTTGGGTATTCTATGTACACTCCCGCTCCTCCATTTCGAACAGCATTTTGTGCTGACCCATCTGTGTAGACTCGGATCCAGAGTTTCTGTTTGTATTCTTCATCAAGGAAGCTGAGAGTGGCTGCTCTGCACTGTACACTGTTCTGTTCTTCCTTGTCAAATATTCCTCTCACTTTTATCTGGATTTGTAGTGATAGTCTATATGCATCTTTCCATGGAGTTCACTCTGGTATAATTTTCAGGGGGATACCAACTGTGGGCAGATCGGTGGTTTCTCTGCAGAGTCATTTGGCCTGGTGGATAAAACTGCTTCTTTTCAACCACCCCATAGCTAAGTTTTCAAATCTGTTCTTCATAGGGTGGCCTGGCAAGCTGAGGAACTTTCTGCTTGTATTAGTGTTTTCATATCTCTGCGATCTCTCATTGTTTTGTCCTCCCCATCTTCTCCATCTCCACTATAGGGGTTGATCTCATCCTTCCTGTGGTGACTGTAAGTGCTTGATTTTGCACCTTGTCCAGCTCTTGTAGTGTGGTTTTTGATGCTGAACACCACGCAGTTGATCCATATTCCAGGTGTGGTCGTATGCTCTGTTGATAAACTTTGCTAAGTTTTTCCCACTGGCTCCCCATGTGGTTCCACTTAGCTTTCTCAGGATGGCTATTTTCCTTCTGGCTTTTGATACTGCTTTTTTTGTGTTTTCTTCATGTCAGCCTGGCATCAAATGTTACTTCAAGGTATGTTGGTAATGGATGCTAAATTGACATCGGTTAGCTCCCCCTTAGTTAGGAAACATCTGCAGTTTTAATCTTCCCTGAGTGTATGTGTTACCAGCAGTGATGTGAGTGTTTAGGTCACACTTTGTCAAAGGGGAAAAGTAGTATTTTCCTCTCTGCTCATATTAATTGATAAACTGACACACAAACATTAATATCTCTGCTTAGAATTGACCTACAGACTTGAATAAGGTACTGTTGCATTAATTTTTCTAGAGGTATTAACCATGCAGGTTGCATAATTAAAAAGCAATTAAGAAAATGTTACTAAAATGGCTATAACAGTATGTTTATTTTGCAGCAAATTTGCAGTTGGGTACAAGGCACGACATATAATTTATAAAATTGGTGCGTTAAAACACCCTTTTCTCAAAAGACTAGGCATCCAATCCTCTAACTAGGCATCAAGTAGTGTAACATCCTTGGGTTCCTTATTTTATGCTTACTATATCTGGATTGTGTAAAGTTGATTGGGCTACCTGGTCGACCCAGCCTAAAATGGCTACCAGAAAGTCAAGGCAAATGGCATGATATGACCACATCACACATAGAGTGCTGATTGATGTATATATACACTTATGGACCACATCACACATAGAGTGCTGATTGATGTATACACATATAGACCACATCACATATACAGTGCTGATTGATGTATACACATTTAGACCACATCACACATAGAGTGCTGATTGATGTATACACATATAGACCACATCACACATGGAGTGCTGATTGATGTATACACTTATGGACCACGTCACATATACAGTGCTGATTGATGTATACACATATAGACCACATCACACATAGAGTGCTGATTGATGTATACACTTATGGACCACGTCACATATACAGTGCTGATTGATGTATACACATATAGACCACATCACACATAGAGTGCTGATTGATGTATACATATAGACCACATCACACATAGAGTGCTGATTGATGTATACACATATAGACCACATCACACATGGAGTGCTGATTGATGTATACACTTATGGACCACGTCACATATACAGTGCTGATTGATATATACACATATAGACCACATCACACATAGAGTGCTGATTGATGTATACACATATGGACCACATCACACATAGAGTGCTGATTGATGTATACACATATAGACCACATCACATATACAGTGCTGATTGATGTATACACATTTAGACCACATCACACATAGAGTGCTGATTGATGTATACACATATAGACCACATCACACATGGAGTGCTGATTGATGTATACACTTATGGACCACGTCACATATACAGTGCTGATTGATGTATACACATATAGACCACATCACACATAGAGTGCTGATTGATGTATACACATATGGACCACATCACACATAGAGTGCTGATTGATGTATACACATATGGACCACATCACACATGGAGTGCTGATTGATGTATACACTTATGGACCACGTCACATATACAGTGCTGATTGATATATACACATATAGTGTTGATTGGTGTATACACATATAGACCACATCACACATAGAGTGCTGATTGATGTATACACATGTAGACCACATCACACATAGAGTGCTGATTGGTCTATACGCATATGGACCACATCACACATAGAGTGCTGATTGATGTATACACATGTAGACCACATCACACATAGAGTGCTGATTGGTCTATACACATATGGACCACATCACACATAGAGTGCTGATTGGTCTATACACATATGGACCACATCACACATAGAGTGCTGATTGGTCTATTATCATATGGGACTAGCACCATATACCCAAAAGGGATTTGTGGTAGCACAGTGGTTAGCACACTTGCCTGCCAGACGGGTGGTAATGAGTTAGAATCCCCACCAAGGTAGATTTTAAAAGCCTATATTGGGTACCAGAAAACATCTTGGGATGTAAAGGTGACCGTGATGATATTCATATTGAGAGATCACCCACAGAGTGCTGATTGGTCTTTTCAAATATGGAGCTGACACCACATGCCAATATGACTCCAGGTGTGTAACAGGGTCCTTTACTTACAGATCATGGGATGTCAGAAAAGCCACTCTGAAACTTGATCTGTCATCATAACCAGGAATATGCAGTTTAATGTGTGCAACTATTTACTCTTAGTTGCTTCAAAGCTGCCATTTATCACACTCATGCTGTTATGTTTTCATTCAAGCCATTGTGCATTTTATCTGTAAACTTCTTCAAATATTTGTTCTTATCTAGATGGAGGAACTGGATAATTCGAGGAATCTTTTCGTGCCTGATGATATTTTTATTCACATTCCTAATATACCTTGGACCACTAGCTCTTGTACTTTTGGTAGGTTTTGAAATGTTTATTTTTTTATTTTATTTTGTAAATGTTGTCAGATGTAAAGCAACTATTATATTTCAAAGACAGAAGAAGAAGGCACATTAACCCTTTAGTGGGCAAAGCGTCCGGGAAAGTTTCTACCCCCGAATGGGCAAACCGTCTGAAAGCGCCGTGACTATTATGCATTGTAAAAACGCGATCTCTCAGCTTTCCGAGACTTCCGATTGTCTACTTTCGGCTTTGTCGATAGCTTGACAACATGGCCGCCATTTGCAAGCATGTACTTTGAATTTGAACGGATTTAAAAAATAAATTTTGTGGGTTTTACGCTTTGTATTTCAAAATGGATTTAGACTATTCTTCAAGTGCTAGCGGAGATTTCGCTGGGTTCAATTTAAGTGACATTGAAAGGCACGAAATTGACTATTAATCAGAGCTAGATATCAGTGATCAGTGTTACTTTGCTTTAGTAGTCGTGAGTCGGACTTTAAAGAAAGTGATTATGATTCAGAAAATGTGTTTGTAAATTGCCGTAAAGATGACTGACAATCACAAACAATATGTTGTATTGTGTAAATATTTGTGTTCATATGTGGTAATATTAGTGGCATCATTCACGTGAGTAAAATATTCTGCATGCTTTTCCCTTCCTTTTTCTGTTTATTTGACTAAAATCTGTTGACTAACAACATATGTGATATTTTTACTCACGTAACCCAAAATTTTACAAAACAGACAAACGTCTGCCCGGTAAAGGGTTAATATACAAGAGCAGAAGAGAAACAACTAAGAAGTGAAATAAATAAAAAGATAATAGTGTCATAGAAAGTAAAATAGTAAGCCCTTTACATACTAAAAAGGCATAATGGTAGTGAGTTATGTCCATATTTTCTGTGTGTATTGCACTGGACTTTGAAAAATTTTAGAAATATTCCGATATATGTGACAACAATGCCTGCAATTGACTGTATCTGCAATCATATCTCACTAAGTGGACAAATAAAAGTAATATTGAAAAAAGAAGAAAAAGGTAAAAAAAACATTAGAGTTAAAGATATTCTAAGATCAGAAAAAGAACAGAGAGAGATTGCGAGAAATATATACAATGCGATACCTAAAATACCTTTTCAAGGATATTGGGCCATGTCAAACAGAGTTCTACTAGTTAAATTAAGCGGCAGACCTTTTAGCATAAATGTTATTCAAGTATATGCCCCTACAGGAGAATCCAGTGAAGATAGAGTAGAGGAATTATGTAATGACATTGAGTCTGTTTTAAAGAAATGTAAAAATTCAGAAATAAACATCATAATAGGGGACTTCAATGCAAAAGTAGGAAATCAGGGTGATAGATACACAGTAGGAAACTATGGTTTAGGAGAGAGAAATGAAAGAGGAGACAGACTTGTAGAGTGGGCAAAAGATCAGGAAATGATTGAAGGAAACGCCTGGTTTAAGCAACACCCTAGAAGATTATGGACATGGAGGAGTCCTGATAGCAGGATTAGAAACCAGATTCCCCGGGAAGGTTAATCCGGTAACCCCCAGCAAAAGTAGCCTTTAGCAAGATGAAAAACATACTGACCAATAAAAAGATGTCATTTGAAATGAGAATAAGAGTGTTAAGGGGCTACATAGAGCCTGTTCTTTTGTATGAATGTGAAACTTGAACAAATGAGCAGTCAAGCTGAAAAACATCTGATGGCTGCAGAAATGTGGTTTCTGAGGAAAATGCAAAGAATACCATGGACAGACAGAAAAACCAATGACCAAGTACTACAGGAGACAAAAGAAAATTGTAAATTGATTAGAGAAATTAGATGTAGACAGTCAAAATTTTTGGACATGTTATGAGAAGAAATGGATTGGAGAACTTAGTGACAAATGGCAAGGTCGAAGGGAACAGACCAAGAGGAAGACCGAGAAGAAAATACCTGGACGGCTTGGCCACATGGCATGGTCGAGACAGGAACACTGAGCTGATCCACGACTCTGGTGATCGAGTGAAATGGCAAGTCATGACCACCCACGCTCTCCGGCATGGCACATGATTGATTGACCTAAAATACAAAGTATAAATTAACAATGGGAGATGCTAAATTACTCTGTCTACCCAACAAGCAAAGTGATAATACTGGAAAGATGACATAAACTAAGAGAAAGTGGATGACTGAGGAAATCTAAAAGTTAATGAACAAAAGAAACCAAAGTAACAATAATGAAGAAGAAGTTGACAAGATAAATACAGAATTAGAGATAAAGGTGAAAGAAAATTGGTTAAATAAACAATGCAGCAAAATTGAATTAAATTCTATTAAAGGTTTTTCTTTTAAATATGCAGATCAGAACTAAGAGTTGGTGGCTATAATATAAACAATCTGCATTACACAGATTTACTAATAATATTGATGGCAGAAAATGATAAAGATCTATAACTGTTTAGAAAATATTAATAATAGAAAATGCAAAACAAAGGCTTTCCTTAAGTATGAAGAAAACAGAAACAATGGTTATATCAAAGGTAAAGGTAACTCCAAAATGTGTTATTATAATGAAAGGAAAAATGCCTAACAATGTCAATAAATTCAAATATTTGGAGGCAATCATAACAGATAGATGATGACAAAGCATAGATTAAGTGAAGAATAGGTCAAGCACAAGCTGCATTTCCTAATATAACAATCCTTATATTATATCCTATAATCCTAATAAGAGAGGCATTGGAGAACATCGTGACAACTGGAAAGATCGAGGGGAAGAGAAGCAGAGGCAGACCAAGAGAAATGGTGCTGGACGGATTGAGACGGTGGCATGGAGGAGTATCATCAGCAGAGTTGATCCAGAACACCAAAGACCGAGATCTGTGGAGAGACATGAATGCCTACGCCAGCTGGCAGGGCACTTGATGATGATGAATCCTAATAATAAAAATCCTATAATTTTCCTAATATGAAAACTATTTTCGGTAATAAGTAAAACACAAAGTAAAGAACCCCTTTTCCAGCATGAAACATAGGTATATGATGCTAACCCCATTTTTGTAGACCAGTTGGCATTTGATGGGTCATGTGCTCAGTATCATGTGCTCAGTATCATGTGCTCAGTATCATGCCTGGGGGATTTAATTCCAGTGTAGTTTCCTGTTACCCATGTTAACTAGGTCAGTCTGAGAGCCCAGCTCAGTGAAAAAGATCTCACCTAGAGAGGATTCAAGCTCATCATGCAACAATAATTAAACTGTCAGTCTGGGACCATACAGCCTGAGAGCCCAGCTCAGTGAGAAAGATCCCACCTAGAGTGGATTCAAGCTCATCATGCAACAATAATTAATGATACAACAAAACACACTAAAACCCTAATTCACTATAACAAACTATACAACACTATTTCGATAATGAATCCTTGGCACCATGAGTACACAAGGATGAAAAGGGGGGGGGGGGGGGGCTGAGTGGTCTCGAGGTGTGGTGCCCCGCCTTGAGTGCTGTAGGTCCCGGGTTCAAGCCCCAGCGAAGGCCGAGAATTGTTCACGTGAATTTCTAGTAACAAAATTTCCCCTGGTCTCTGGATAGTGAGATCGAACACCCATGTGTATTGTTGCACGTGTAAATATCCCTTGGCAGTTGGAAATCGAAAAAGAATAGCCTAATGGCAAAATTTTGAGTTGAAAATCTACCCAAGGCATTTCAGGATCCTCACCGGTGCTACGGAGTTCGTGCACTGAGCGGAGATTCTCCGGACTCAGGCTTGAGTAAGGAGTAGAATGGAGCACTTATGGGTTACACTCGTGTGCCGTGATGTTGATCCATTGACTAAACTAAACTAAACACTAGAAAGAGTCATGATACCACTTGCCAACACATTCAATCAACATGTGTCCATTCACCTGTATAATTCAGTCCATGCAAACCAATAGTTAATACTCACACTAAGCTCTACAGTGACTAGAATCTCATGTGTTAGTAAGCAAGATTGGGTCAACAGGCAAGGGTGTTAGCCACTTCGTTACCACAGCTCCTAGAGCAGTGGTTCTCAACCTTTTTGGCCCATGCCCCCCTTAACCATATGTTCAGAATGTCATTCCTCCCCCTTTCAAATTTCCTCCCTATAAATCCCCCCCCCCCCCACCCTTACACAGTATACATAAAAATGGAAGCTAAATTTAATAACACATATACTAGGACAAGTTTAAACTAACCATTGACGGCATACAGGAAATTGTGTCGAGTTTTTTCTGTCGGGGGCAAAAAGAAAACTCTAACCTGCACAGTTCGCAGTGACTGCACTAGCCAGGCAGTGGCCTTAATTCCTCAGGCTCAAAGACCCCCCTGCCATACACCGCAAAGTAAATGACAGTTTTGACAGACACATGATAGTTGATTGGTAGACTTGAAGAATAGAAACAGGAAACTGTGGTGAAGTGGTCAAGTGATGCTTTATGTTACAAGATTTGTGGGTTTGTTTCCAGACTTCACCATTTGGTACATTAGTGCAATTTTGTGGGGGAGGCCCCTGAGGGTCATCGCTGGAGTTACAGAGTTCATGCTCTGTGCGACAGGCCGCTCTGCAGAAATAAAACCAAAACCTGGGCAGTGTTGTTGATTCTCTTGCCTTAAAACCCATTTTGCAGAAGTCGGATGTGTCGGCCTAAAGACGCAAATAAACAGGCACAACGCAAAAAAAAAGTGAGAGTGGAATGTCCTTCGAAACATCTGGGAAGGTTAATCTGGTCAACAAATGCCCGCAGACGTCAGCTGTGTTGGTCTAAAGGCGCAAGTAAACAGGCACAGCTCAATTAATCTAAAAAAGAACACTCCAGATGAACGCAGAAGAAGAAGATGAAGAAGAAACCCATTATTAGGAATAGCCAGTCACACATGAAGAATATACACCAATATTTAAATTCTTTGTCAGGTAAAAGCTATAGCTTTTTATTGTTTATTCTTGAAAGACGTTAACTCAGAAAGAGAATTGGTTTCTCACTTCAGAAGAAGACAGTCCATCAGTCCATGTTCTTCGGGCACATTATGAGAATAGGAAGGCTGGAGTATGTTGTGACAGTGGGAGTTTGTTGAGGAGGAGAGGTAGACAGAGACCAAGAGAGAAGATGCTGGACAGTTTCTCATCTTGCCATGGAGGAACATCAGTATCAGAAATGATTGAAAGTACACATGACAGAAGGATGTGGACAGACATGATGACCAACGCCACATGGCATTCACTAACAGAAGAAGATAGTTAGTTTGGTCGACGGATCAACATCATGGCACACAGGTGTAATTTCTACTCCAAACTCAAGCCTGAGTCCGAAGAGCCTCAGCTCAGTGCACGAACTCTGTAGGACTGGCGAGGATCCTGAAATACTTTGGGTAGATTTTTAACTCGAAATTTTGCCCGGGCAACGCCGTTAGGCTGCTCTTTTTCGATTTCCAACTGCCAAGGGATTTTTTACGTGTGCAGCAATACACACAGGCATCTGATATCACTATCCAGAGACCAGGGGAAATTTTGTTACTAGAAGTCCATGTAAAAAAATCCCGGCCCTCCCCGGGGCTTGAACCCGGGACCTCCAGCACTCAAGGGGACACCATACTTAAGACCACTCAGCCCCCCCTCCCCTCCCCCCAAAAAAGGTAGGTGTAGCTGAGGAATAGGATGTCAAGGTGTCAGAATGTTCATCTCACACTTTATGATGTGTGTTTGATTCTCAGACTTTTAAAAAAATATCCTACTCGGCACACTTGGTGATACTGCTTGGACAGGTGACCTTTATTCCTCAGCCCAGAAAAAAAACTCTGTGGTGTGTCGACGCCATAATGAAAACAAACATAGATGTCGAAGTGGACATGGCTGAGAAAGGTAACACATTTAAGCTGCCACTTCTGATTGCAGTAAAGTGAGCTTATTTCACACGTCAATCTTTTACTTCAATGGTGACCGCTTGTCCTTGACTTGGGGAGGTAAATTACAAGCTGCTTAGAAACCAAAGAGAAGGGGCTTGATGGTGAGGGACACTGGTAACAGAAAAAACTAATCTTCACGCAAAAAAGAGTCCAGTGAACTCACAAGTAGTAGCAGCATGTGTGTGGACTGCTCTCGAGTTCAAAGCGAGTGATTGAAAACAAATTGTAATCTCATTGGTTATTTATTCTGCAGCTGTCCTACTTCCTGTTGCAATACAACTATTTTGTCTGTCCTGTGACGTACGATGAATCCAGAGATGCAATTTCCATGGAATGTGAGCGCTCTAGTGTTTTCCTCATTGCACAGTACAGTTTGCCAGAAACAGTGAGTGCATTATTCAAACTGATGGATGGGTTTGAAACCATTCAGCTTGTTCAGTGTTAACCTGAATGTGGTTGTTATATTTTTACAAGTATTCTTTGTAGCTGTCATGTTTATGCAAGTATGCTTTGTAGTTCTCCTGTTTATACAAATATGCTTTGTTTATTTTAAGGTAGCAGTACTTTTACTCAAATATGTGGCATGTGAAATAAATTCAGGTCAGCATGAATGAATGGATAAGAACATGTGTTCTTAAACATCCAGTGTGCTGATTCTGAAGTAAGGGGTTCAACATCTACACCGGACAGTTGGACTAAATGTTGACCTATCGTCCTTGACTTGGGGTCGTAAATTACAAGTATCTGTGAAGTCGGAGTGGGTTAAATTGATGGCGAGGTACACTGGTAATAGGGAAAGCTAATCCACATGCAAAATTCAGTCCAGCACTACTAGAAGTAGTGTGTATGAACTACACTTCAATTCAAAGGGAGAGAGTGACACATACAAAAAACATTCACAGGTATTGATTAGCAATCATAGAAGTAAAGAATTCAGTAAAGAACAGAGGACAACCTAGGCAATATAAAAGTAGAAAGCTGTAGTCATGCCGATTAAATAAATCAATCATTGTTTTATAATTATTGAACTTCTAAAGCCCGTCTTTTAAAAAAATTTTGCATATCCTATTTCTAGGACATTGCAGTCAACACCAGCATTTTTCAGCTGCTGTTGATGTCTTGGCAACTTTTACGTTCAGTGAAGCCAGTCTACTATAATTTATTCATTTGAAATGGCGGCATATCATTCCAGAAACATCCGTACATGCTTGTCTCCTTCAGCATATGTTGGATGATTTAAATGCTGGTCTATCCCATAGTTCACTTATTGTGAGCTGATAGGCAGACTGCTGCAGCTCCTCCGTGTGGCCAGCTACTTTATGACAAGGCTGATGCAGTGAAGACTCTGGGGCATGGTAGAAAGCTCAGCAGAAGAGACACGTGATCCATCATGTGACACAGACATCAGATAGACTAATTCAGCGGGCAGCTAGTAGAGGATCTAGATGACACTCAACGTATTGGGGAAAGTGCATGTAGACATTTAATCAGGCTGCTACTGATTCCATCAGCCTGGGAGCTCTTCATTAGCAACTGAAGAAGAGGATTGAACACATGTGTGAATTGTCTAAAGTGCCAGAGTATTAATTCATGAACTTAAGCTCATCCCTGATTGTGAATATACCTATGCTTGTGGCTGTTACTGCTACAACAAGTGATGCAAAATGCCAAAGGTATGTGCCCAGTAGCAAAAATAAAATAAATGCCCGAGCTCAATTTTCTCTGGGAATTCACAGTGCCAGAAACAAAATAACACATTCCCAGTACTAGCCGTGAAAAACATTGTAGATGTAGTCTGTTTACTTCCTGAGAAATGTTGTAGACACAAGAAATGTTGATCATGAGGACTTTCAGTTACAATCATTCATTAGAAGAGATCACCTAGATCAGTGGTTCTCAACCGGTGGGGAAATTCCCCCCTCCCCTATGGGGAGTTTTAGGGTTTCTCGGGGGTGGGGGGGTTAAGATTATTTCAAGATCGCATTAATACAAATACTGATTACTTGATATTGTTTTTCCCTCCATATTTTACGCTTCTGTACTTCTCGCCCTTCTGAAATTAGTTTTATAACGTAAGTAGACCTGCAAATCACGTTTTATGTAGATATCTAGACTTGTTCTAGTATGTCTTGTTAAATTTAGCTTCCATTTCTTCATATACTGTGTGTGGACGGGGGGAATATATAGGAAGGAAATGTGAAAGGAGGGGAGGGTGGGGATTGACATTTTGAACATATGGTAAAGGGGCCAAAAAAGGTTGAGAACCACTGACCTAGATGATAAACAAATAGACATGGTAAGATGACATGACATTTGAACTGTTCTCATTAGGAACATTGGTTTAAGGTATGTGCTGCAGATACGATGCAGTGTTAAGGTTGCAGTGTTGAGGATAAGAGTTGTCATGCACAATCTTATTGTGGAAGCTAGCTAACCATAAGTCGCCAAAGAAGTTCAGCTTGTCCCTGCTAGTTTTAAAAATATTAATGAAGCTGCCTCCAGGCATTGAGGCAGAGTCTGTTGACAGTTACATCCCTTAAGCCCATTGAAGGAGGTCAGCCTGGCCAAATGTATAAGAACACATGTTCTCAAACACCCGGTGTGCTGATTCTGAGGTAAGAGGTTCAACTCCTAAACCAGACACTTGGACTAAAATGTTGACTTCTCTCGTCCTTGACTTGGAGGACGTAAATTACCTGAAGCCGGAGTGGGTTTTCCTGATGGCGAGGGACACTGATAATAAGAAAAGCTAATCCTCATGCAAAATTCAGTCCAGTGATCCTAGAAGTAGTGTGTATGGACTACGCTTGAGTTGAAAAGCAAGCGAGCACAAAAAAAAAAAAAAAAACAACCCTTGAGGACACATGACCAAC
Source organism: Cepaea nemoralis (assembly GCA_014155875.1). Classification (NCBI taxonomy): domain Eukaryota; kingdom Metazoa; phylum Mollusca; class Gastropoda; order Stylommatophora; family Helicidae; genus Cepaea; species Cepaea nemoralis. The sequence goes on along the minus strand of JACEFZ010022263.1, from coordinate 299,891 downwards.
CCAGGCCTAATCTATACCAATATGTACATGCTGTGCTGTACCATGACCTGGTTACATACTAATGTGGCTCTCCATAGACGTGAGGTACCAGTATCAGTCTGACATAGTCTATGGTTTCTGAGCCTAGAGAGGAGAAGTAAAGTTGTGCAACACAACCCCCTTGAAGATGACACTCTGGTACCTGTCAAAGTCTTGCTTAGGGCAAGAAGTATGGCTCGTATCTTGACAAGTGTGATACTAATTATGCTTATCAAATAACACTAGGCTAACAACCTATAATATAATCCGCGCTATTTATTCGTGCACTGCACACATCAGAAACAATACAAGCTTCGAGCAATCACAATTCACAATAACCAATAGATCATAAATGCAAGCAATCAATACATCAATATAATAATACATCAATGCACTCCACTCACAAGTCACACAGACAGGCGTTCCATCTCCAACGGTCATACAGGCTAGCTCTCAAGACATGCATAAAACACTCAAGCCGCTTCCACACGTCAGTCTCTTACGGCCACCAAGCCTAGTCTGGCTGGACTTTCAGCACACACCACAGTTGTGCTCGAGTCAGCCCGCGTGACCCCTCAATGTTCACGCTGTGTTCCAGCTGACCGCCGACTGCTTAGTATCGCTCAGCGTTGATTGCCTGGCATTGTTGAAGATGCCGCGTTAAAGCTGTAGTGCTTATAATAGATCAGCGTTGCATTGTCGGGCGTTCGTGCAGACAACGCGTTATACCTCTGGGTGAGACTCAAACATTCTCCCCCCCTCATTCTCATGAAAGGTTTTCCTTTCATGTACTCTATATAGCTGTTCTTTATCTTGTCAGGATCGAACTTTGCACTTCATCTGACGTACCTCTTTAGTTTGTCTTAATATGTACAGGTGAGTAGTAAACAATATGCATACAACTCCCATGCCTACCCATCGAGCATATTGGTCAAGTACAATCAATTGCATGGTTTTTACCTTGCTGAGACACAGCCAGTCCGGTAGTTACGGCTAACTTGCCCTTACCTCTCCACCAAAAAGAAAAATTACAAATAATCAGGTGAGTCTGTGAGTAGTCTTACCTATAAGATAACTCCGACACTGGACATCTACCCTTATCTAATAGAATATCCAATGAAGGTCTTCAGTTTTGGTAAGTTTTCCCATATACACATGACGTCACATTGACGTGATACCTATTAGGCAAACATGGTAGTTTCAATACATATTTACACATCACCAACAATATTTAGTTATGTCCCTTGTTTATGGAACCAACGTTAGGGACAGTAATTTTATCATGCTTTCAACAAAATAAATTACAAGTAACATTTTCTTTCTTAGTGTCATAATTTGATCCTCCTTGACAAAAGTGCACAAAAGGTCACTCTTGTGAAAAAGTAAATCAAGCTACGATGCTGAGATTACATCTAACAAAACTCGACATATACAATTTCGTATATGGAAATGTTTCATACCCAAATTTTCATACAATTGTCATCAATTTATAAACATTTTATTATGGTATGCTAACTTTCAAATTACTATGGACATCCAACGGAAGTGTATAGCTGTGTTGTTGCACACTCAAGGTCTCTCGTTTTAGATGGACTTTAAATATACGGACCACCCAGATCTTGTCATCAGCTGTTGGATAGCTTCTTCCGTCTTATCCTTGGATTAGGTTGTCAAGGTCATCATTCGTACTTGTTAAAACGTCGTGGACCATCTTTGTAGCTGTACTCAGGATTACTTGGCGCTGTTCAAGCTCAGTAAGTCTTTTGGGACCTGTAGTACTGTCCTGTGACACTTTAGGTGTCTATTTCTTATAATACTACATATTTACAATAGTAATGGCATTCTTTCACATTTCTCACAATTATACGACCCATTCATTCACATAATAATAATAATATATACACAATATATTTACAATGGGAGATTAAATCTTCCCTATCACACTGTTCTTCACAGCGTAACTGACATAAAGTCACAATTGGCTGTGGTGTTGAGCACTATTTACGTTGCAGTTTATACACCATCTGCAATGTGCTCGGGTGTTACCTGGCTATTGGGTGAGTCGTATGGACATCTCGATAGAAGATCGGCCAGAGAGTTATGTGAGCCTCGTATATGTCTGATTTCGAAGCTATAGTCCTGTAGAAAAAGGGACCATCTGGCCACTCTGTGGTTACTTGGGGTACCACTGGTGATGAATGTCAAAGGGCTATTGTCTGTTTCAATAATGAAGTGTTTACCTAAAAGAAATCTCGAAAGTTTACATACCGAGAACACAAGAGCGAGGGCTTCAAGTTCCGGCGTGCTGTAATTTCGTTCACTGGTGTTCAATTTCCGGGAGACGTAGTATACCGGGTACAATATTTGGTTGTGCTCTTGAAGCAGTACCCCTCCAATGGCTACGGAGCTCGCATCGCATCTTAGCCTGAAAATAGTGCTAAGATCAGGTAATTTTAGAATAGGTTCACTGGAAAAATAAGATAGTATTTTCGCAAATGCAGGCCTTAAACATTCGCTATTTACAATAACATTTGGGTGTTTGTTTGTTAGTAAATCCGTGAAACATTTGGTCAATTCAGCAAAATGAGGGATATAGTAATTCAAAAGACCTAACACACTTCGCAACTCTTTTTTGGTTGTCGGAAGCGACAATTTCAAAATTCTAGACATGATGTTATCGTCAGTTGATATGAAGCCATTTGAGATCTTATAGCCCAAAAATGTAATTTCTTGAAAGGCTATATCAACTTTGGATGGTTTTATTGTCAGTCCATGTTGTCTAATCATGTCGAATGTCTGCTGTAGTGCTGTTATGTGGTCTGTCATGTTCCTTGTATGTATGCAAATGTCATCCATGTACCAACTGATGTTGGAAATGCCTGTCAAAAGTCGTCTTGTCATTCTGACAAAGGTTGCTGGAGCATTAACTACCCCCATGGCAACTTGCACCATTCGTATAGTCCCCAGGGTGTGGCAAATGCTGTCAGATATATACTGTCAGCATGTACAGGTATTTGCCAGTAACCTTTTGTCATGTCCAGTTTAGTAAAGTAACGTGAGTCAGTCAGTTCAGTTAGTATGTCTTCACAGTTGCTCATTGGTTCTAAATCCAACTGTGTAATGCTGTTGAGTTTCCTATAGTCAACACAGAGTCTTATTGTGTTGTCCTTTTTCTTCACAATGACAATGGGTGAACAAAAATGTGATTGTGAACGTCGGATGATATGGTTTGCTTCTAAGTCAATAATTTCTTGGTGTAATTTGTCTTTGTAGTGTATAGGAATGGAATATGGTCTGCATTTTATTGGGATGTCAGACGTCAAAATAATATGATGATGCACTAAGTCTGTCTGTCCTGGGTTGTTAGAAAAAATTGTACTGTAGTCTTGTAATACTTGTCTGCAACTGTCAGTCTGTGTCTGCGTCAGTTTGGGATTTACCTTTATGTCATGTAGGTTGGTTGTCGTGTCCAGTACTGGTGTTGGTATCTCGTCAGTATCGTTGTCGTCTGTCTGGTCCACAATTGTTGTGCTTGCTGTTGTCTCTACTTGTTCGTCGTCCCTGTGGTAATATGGTTTAAGCGTGTTAATATGAAAAATCTTGTGTTTGTCCCTAACTGCAATTTCGTAATCTACTGTCGAAATTTGTCGTAATACTTTAAACGGTCCTTGCCATGAGTCTGTGAGAAGATGTCTGTCACTTGGCAATAAGAGAAGAACGTCCTGTCCTGGCGTCAGAGTAATGGTTCTATTTCCTCTGTTAGTGTATTGTCGGTAGATAGCACCAGATTTTTGTAGTGCTTCTTTTGCTAACACACATGATTTCATGATTCTATCGCGCAATGATATTACATGTTCATACGATGAAATGGGTGTAAATACGGTTTTACTTTCAGTCAGCATAGACTGGTACAATGATAATGGGCATGTGGTTTGGCACCATACACTATTTCAAATGGTGAGAATCCAGTGCTGGAATGTGGCACTTCCCTATATGCAAATAAAATCGCAGGTAGATACGTGTCCCAGTCTTCGGGATGTTCTTGGGTTACTTTTGAGAGCATATGTTTAAGATCGCCTGTTGATCTTCTCTATGATACCCGTGGAGTGTGGGTGGTACGGGCTGTTAAAGCATTGCTTCACCCCCAACATCTTAGTAAATGCTTGTGTAGCTGCGGCAATAAACTGGCTACCCCGATCTGAAAGGATGGTATCAGGGAATCCTACCCTTGCAAAAATATGGAAGAATACTTCCATGATGTCTTTGGAAGTTATATTCTTCATCGGAATGGCTTCTGGCCACCGACTACATAAATCAATTATTGTAACAATATATTTGTTTCCTCTTGATGTTATGTGGTTAAGAGGACCAACTATATCGACCGAGATCTTTTCAAACGGTCTACTTGCCAAATCAGTGATTTGCAGTTCTGCTTGCGGGTGTTTCCCATTTTTAACAAGCTTTTGGCAGATGTCACACGATCTGCAATACAATTTGGTATCACTGCAAAATTTAGGCCAATAGAATTGAGTAAGTAATCTTGCTCGTGTTTTAGCATATGCCATATGCCCTGCAAAGGGTATGTCATGCGCTAGCTGCAATGCTTGGTTGCGGTTTTCTGAAGGTAGCACCGTTTGTTCTGTAGTGCTAGAACCTTTGGTATAGTACCGTGTCAGAATTCCGTTTTTCAGAGCAAAATACCATTTAGCGTTCTTTGCTACTCGTGGCTTTTGGCCTATTAATTTAAAATACTTTTGCAATGATCGATCAGCTTTTTGAGCTGTTATAAATTTCTCCCTGGTTGTTTCAGGAGATGTTACAACTGGGCTTATTAGCTGTAAAGCCTCTGTCTGATCGATTCGATCTTGCATTTGGGCAGTAGATCTGGTTACTGCATTTGTAACATCAAGGTTATCATGTACCTTATGCCACATTGCGTTTAGACATAATGACATCATCGGAAAAGGCGGTAGAAAATCATAGAGGAAAACACCACAAGAAACTAAGAAACTGTTGATAAAGAACACAAAGGAGTGTACGTCAGTTATCAACAAAAAGGACAAGGGAGAGGACCTTGGGTGATTCGGCTGAGGCGCGACATATTTTATGTGAAGCCCGTGTTCGTTTGGAGATTTGGTTGTGAGAAGGCAAAGGCTTGGCTGAGGACTATCAGGTGGAGGATGTCTAACGAAGAAGGTGTCAATATTGAGCAGAGGACCTGAAGGCATGGAACACCTAGACAATCGATGAAAATGAGAACAGCGAGATAGATTGAGCTCCTAACTACAGTCGGACATTACTGGGATAGAGTCGTAAATATTTTGTATGAATGCCGTTCCTGTGTTAAAAGGGACAATTCATTTTCTCGATGAATCCATTGTATTGATCCAGCGCATCATTAAAAGAATGTGTGAGTACTGTTGTTTAGGATGACGTCGGTTGATTCTTCGCATTACAGTTCGATAGTTCACGTGAGCTTATTATTGCTTCAACGTTAACGTTGCCAATTTGATAATTACGAGAGGTGCGTTGTGGCACCTTACAACTTGGTGTTACATTTACACAACTACATTCCTGTGATGACATTGCCGAATTGGCATACATACATTCATTTACAGGTGGTAATACATCACGAATGGTGATTTGTGATGGTGGTGGAATGGTATGATCCATGTTACAAGTGACGGTGGATATAATACCGTCATGTGGCATATCATTCACCTCTGAAAGGTTACCAATGATGACATCACAACAAGGATTGGTCAATGCTGCGCATTTGACCTTTCCGGTGAGGAATGGTGTACTTATGTATGCCCATGCAAGCGGGTATCTCTCGATGTTACCCGAGAACGTTCTGCATGTAACATATTTACCACTATATTGTGATGGTAAGATATAGTCTCTCTTAATGCCAATGAGGGTACTGCCGCTATCCCGTAAAACGGTGGCAGCTCTACCGTTAATATACCCATGGTGGATATTTAATTTACCTTGGGAGTTGACTACTAAATTGGCTTCCTCATTTGTAACAGGAATGGAATGGCCACATGTCAAAATGCCATCCTCATGAAATTGATCACAGATAGTACATTTGTCGTGTTGAAACACATCAATAGAATGTGCTGCGTTTACAGTTTGATCTTCTACACTTTCATCTTCTGATGAAGAACTATCAATCATGGCTGCATTCGCCTTTCTGGACATAGCTTTGGCTTTACAATCTTTCTGTCAGTGGCCGAACGCCTTACAAAGATATACAGACGGAACACCAAATGCTTCCTTTGTCTTGCTTCGCTATGTAGTTTTGTAAGTACGACATGTAACCAGGATGTTGGTCATACATATCAGTTTCGTGGTGTGACAAATGACAATATTTACATTTGTTAAGCTGTTCAGTAGATTGCCTATAGGGCTTTTGTTTGTTGTAGGGCACTGACTTAGATCTGTCATATGTAGCGGCTGCTACAAAGTCTGTGCTAGTCAACCCAGTAATGAAACATTGCTTATTGGCTGAAAAATAACCTGAGCCACGACTTTCAATCTGTTGTACACTTTCACACTGACATTCTAATAGAAATTTCGAAAATGGAGGTGTCAATTTATCAAAATTACCATTCACTTTGGCTGCTGACAGCCACTTAGAAAAAACATTCTGTATTTCTGAGATGTAGTCCGAGAACGTTTGTGTTGGTTTAGGAGACAATTTACCAAACTGTTCTCTGTAACCTGCTTCATCTAGCAGAAAATGAGACATAATTTTTGTCTTAATATAATGATAATATTTCTTCAGGTCATTTGGAATCGACTCTATCACTTTCAGAGGTTATCCGGAAAGACTTCTCATGTATATTATACTCCATTCTGACTTTGGGATCTGGTAATGATCCATAATACATTCAAAATTTTGCGTGAAAGCTGCTATGCAATCACCTGTGGTGTAACTTTTAATCAGCCCTTGGTATTTCTTATATGGCTGGTCTTTGTCAGCTTTTCTATCTTCCTTTTCTTTGGAAGTTTCTGCTTTCAGCTGTTCAATTTTTAGCTGCCCTTCAAGTTCCTCTCTTTTGCTCTGAGCTACAATTTCAGCTTTTCTTATTTCTGCATCTATTTCTGCTTGCTTAAGTTTTAAAGCAGCGTCTGATTCTGCCTGCTTAAGTTTTAGAGCGGCGTCTGATTCTGCCTGCTTAAAAGATCTTTCGGCTGCTCTTTCATCACCCTCATTAATCTTTTCCTGTTGTAGGAGGTATTCTGCAAACTTTTTCTCACTCCAGGTCCTTAACTCTTCACCAGAAAGGTTAATCTTTAAACCCATGTCGATGCATTCGTTTAAACTAGACATGATGAACAATATGTATGATGAAATAGATAGACACAAAATTAATAATGTTGTTAGTAATTTAAGTTCAAAAGTTTACAGGACTTAATATTACAGCTTATGTTTAGGCCTGCTGAATGAAAATATAAGGAAGAGAAAAAAATTTTATACTCAAGTACTCCTGAGGCAATGTGTCGGACAATGGCTGCTCAGTACTGCCCGAAACCACCCTGGTTTTTAATTCAGGTCGACCAAAAAATTTCGGAGTTTACAAGGGACAGGTGTAGATGACACCAAACAACCTGTTATTTTTGGAGCAAGAGAAATTAGAACATGTGCAAGTGTGCGGTGTATGTAATGTCACTTAAGTTTTTGTAGGTTTGTATGTCGTCAAGTATTGTTGTTAGTCGTATCACCACACTCAACAACTCTCTTTTCACACTTTCCAAACGTTCCGCTAACACTACTTCTACTCAATGACATTCAAGGACATGGCCGCCATTTTGTTTTTATCACTTCAATAACTCAGTTGAAATTTAGTAAGTCCAACGGACTTATAGTTTCGCTAAATTAACTCGAAAGATGGTATTTCTCTGTTAAATTATAACCTACACGCTCGCATTTGTTCAAAACTCACACTTTATACTCATAATTGATTCACACAAAAAACTCGACAACAGTCGCCATGTTTACAATTATTTAACACTCTATTTTTCGTATTTCACGGTTCAAATCTAATGAGGACATAGACCCCACATTCGCACTTGTCAAAGTCTTGCTTAGGGCAAGAAGTGTGGCTCGTATCTTGACAAGTGTGATACTAATTATGCTTATCAAATAACACGAGGCTAACAACCGATAATATAATCTGCGCTATTTATTCGTGCACCGCACACATCAGAAACAATACAAGCTTCGAGCAATCACAATTCACAATAACCAATAGATCATAAATGCAAGCAATCAATACATCAATATAATAATACATCAATGCACTCCACTCACAAGTCACACAGACAGGCGTTCCATCTCCAACGGTCATACAGGCTAGCTCTCAAGACATGCATAAAACACTCAAGCCGCTTCCACACGTCAGTCTCTTACGGCCACCAAGCCTAGTCTGGCTGGACTTTCAGCACACACCACAGTTGTGCTCGAGTCAGCCCGCGTGACCCCTCAATGTTCACGCTGTGTTCCAGCTGACCGCCGACTGCTTAGTATCGCTCAGCGTTGATTGCCTGGCGTTGTTGAAGACGCCGCGTTACAGCTGTAGTGCTTATAATAGATCAGCGTTGCATTGTCGGGCGTTGGTGCAGACAACGCGTTATACCTCTGGGTGAGACTCTGACATACCGGTTTAGAAGGAGATTCCCCACACCAGCCTCGCTCCAACAGATCCCAGCATTTTTCATTGCTCAGACAACCTGAACACCAGTGCATCAGATTGAAAAGTTAGATGAGAAGTCAATCTTCTGGTAAATTCACCAAGCAACCAACCTCATGCATTAAACCTGCTGAATTCAAGGAGCTGAATGAAATTAACAGAGAATGTCAAAATGTAATGCATCCCAAAGATGCAGTGTTCAGAAATCACTAGCAAATAGTATTAGTTCGTCTTCCACTTCCCGATTGTGGGGAAATGATAAGCTGTTGTTAAACTATCCAACTATTGACGTATCATTGTTTCTGGCAGTTTATCAAATGTTTTGCCTGGTAAACTTTTTGAGAAGTGAGACATGGACCATTTCTAAGTCAGCAAATTTAGGGCTTTTGCACTTAAATGTTGCAGAAAAGCTCTTAGATTGTCGTATATATGAAGAAGAAGAAAAATAGTGACATTTTAACAGATCAGGATATCAAAGGCAACTGGCCCATAAACTGCATCATGTCTAGAAAACTGAAATATTTTGGCCACATTAAATGTCAAAGTGACTTTAAAAAACAGCGATGAAAGGCCTGGTCCTAGAAGACAGACAGGAGTCTATGAGCACAACCCATTACTTACTTGCACCAGGGAAAATTAGAGCTGCTACTTTTGGGTATAAATCATTACATCAGAACTAGAATATGTTTTAATAATTGTGTGTTGCCTTTTTATGTTGCAGCTGGGAATTCAGAAAACAGTTAACATGTATCCATTCATTCTCCACTCGATTGCCATATCACTGTTTGCATCGGTCATAGGACCATTTGGTGGATTCTTTGCTAGTGGATTCAAAAGAGCATTCAAAATAAAGGTAAGACTGGTAGAACAGAAACTGCTTTACCATAATTTATACACAAAGTATTATAAATGATCTGACATATGTATATATATTTATAGAATAAATGGTGTGTTTTCATTCAACATTGAATGCTTCATCGCCTGATGTTAGTTGTTGACTTTGTTGTTGTTCCAAGCTGTTGTGTTGTCTAAGCCAGTTTTTTTTTAAATTTATATTCTGGTGTGCTCTAGCTGGTCCAGGGATCCTTATGTTGAGCTGAGAATTGTTGGAAGTTCTTGTAGTTCATTGTGTCTGCTGTTTGATTATGGAGAGCATGGCATGAGAATGTTGTTAGTCAGTCATCAGATTATCCTCGCTGCACAGTAGACCATTCAGTTGATAAATGTTCAGATCTCCTCCTCAGTATCTCCCTCAGCCATTCAGTCGATAAGTGCTCAAATCTCCTCCTTAGTATCTCCCTCAGCCATTCAGTCGATAAGTGCTCAGATCTCCTCCTTAGTATCTCCCTAAGCCATTCAGTCAATAAGTGTTCAGATCTCCTCCTTAGTATCTCCCTCAGCCATTCAGTCGATAAGTGCTCAGATCTCCTCCTTAGTATCTCCCTCAGCTTTCAGTGGTAGACACTAGTTCCGTGTTGGTTCCCTATTATTCTTATCTGGCTTCACCCCTTTTGACTTAATGTTTTAGCAGTCTCGTCAAGGTTGCGGATTTGCAGTCATCTTCTTTATTCATTTAATCACTCTGCCTCTCTGACGGCATTCAATATATCACCACAGTAGCATGGCTTGCAAGCCTGTCAGCTTGCTCATTTCTTCTTACACCCTCTTGGCCTGGCACAAAAAAACCAACCTTGGTTTTTATTAGGCTTGAAAGTCTGTATCTCCAGCCACACTACAGATTTAGTTAGGCTTGAACTTCTGTCTCCATAGTACTGGCTTTTGTTTTCTGCACACCTTATCCAGCCTGATGCATAATGAAAAAAATGTACACCAAGCTTTGACACCATGACACGCTAATGAAAAACAAGAAAGGTTTCAGCACTATGCGTGAACTCCCTAGTACTGGCGAAAATCTTGACTTTAGAGTGTATTTAGATATTTGTGCACAGGAGTGCATGTTGAGATTGATAAGCTTAAATGGATATTAACTTTTTTTTTAAGTTGAAAAATGAGGCTGGTGTATTGAGTTTATTGATGTTTAGTGTTTCTGGGTGAACTGATTATAGATCAAGTACTTCTTCAGATATGTCAGATTGTGTGTGCTTCTTTCAGTAAACTTTATAAAATATCAAAGGGTGTAGGCCAAACAAGAAAAACAGTATAAGTTGACTGGTAAGACTTCAGCGTTGTCTAAAATTCTATACTGTTCCTCCCTCTGAGCATTGACATTGAAATACGTAAAACCTAAGCAGACAACATGACCAGCCTAGGCCAATTCTCTGCTGGTCCCTCAGTGCTGTGCTGAATCATGACCTAGCAACATCCTAATATTCTTCTTTGCGGACACGTAATTCCAGTACTGACTGATCTTGCACACCTCACCTTGCCCACCTGGTTTCTTGCCTTGAAGAGGAAAGAGAGTTCTGCAATATAATCCCTGGAGATAGTATTTTGGTACCTGGTCAGAAGAAAAACCTCTACACCAATCACACTCCAGTAGATAGGCCTTCTTCTCCGGCCTCCCCCCCCCCCCTTTCTTTCAATGTGCTTACTGAACCGTTACACCCATCACCCCGTCATCATCCTACACCTCACTCCCTCGGTTGGGTATAAAAATAAGACTTCGGTGATATTCTGAGTTACACACAGATCGGAATTGTGAGGTAAGTACAAACATTTTTTCCAATTCTCATTTTCTCTTCACTGCTTTCATTTTTTCATCCTCTTGTTCTTCTCATCCTGTCGTCACCTTTTGATGTAGTCACAGGAGAGCTCCTTGACTATATGTTGTGTTTGTGAATGTGTTTGTTTGCTGATGAAGGCTAATCGCCGCAACGTCCTGTATATGTCGTAATTTTGTTATGTAAAGCTGCACTACATTGTGTCATTTTATATTGTTTACATTTTCACAGCTTTACCGCAGTTCCACTCAATATTATTCATATTATTAATTCAGTAATATGAACTGGACATGACTAGTGAATTCTAAGTGCTTTCCTTTTTTTGCCTAGGACTTTGGTGATACCATTCCTGGACATGGTGGATTTATGGACCGCTTTGACTGTCAGTTTCTAATGGGAACTTTTATTTATGTGTACTATTCAAGTTTTGTCAAGTAAGTATTCTGTTGTGAACAGAACGAGATGTGTTTGCCAAGTCTCTCAGAAAATACACACCAATGTATAGTCTGTAGTATGCAAAGAAGAAGTGAAAAATAATGGTTACCTATTTAATTAGGCCAGCTCTGTGGCGAAGAGGTTACGAATGTGATTCGTAATCCCACGGACGGCCTTGCATTGGTTTCCATACAAAGGTATAAGCGCCGGTCGTTCAGAAAGCAATGGCAAACTACTGAATGTGAACTTGCCAAGAAACCACAAATAGTTAAAAAAAAACAATAATGGGGTTGACTGTGACATCCTGTCAAGGATATGGAATTAACTTTATTTAATTGTCAACTATGTACTGCATGCAGTATTTTATGACAGTTTATTCCATGCTCAGTCTTCGTAGACTTAGATGGATAGGACATCTTAGGAGGATGGATGATGGTAGAATACCAAAGGATATCTTTTTTGGTGAATTACAGATGGGTAAGAGATCTCAGGGTCTGCCTCTACTACGATACAAAGATGTGTGTAAGCGGGACATGATTGATACAGGCATTGATAATGCACATTGGGAGCAAGTCGCCGCTGAACGTGTTGCATGGAGGGCAAATATCAGAAATGGAATAAAGTCAAAGGAGAAAATTATTGCAGAAAAGTCACACACCAGGCGTTTGAGACGTAAGATGGTGCATGATGGTGGAAATGACCACGTGTTCACATGCACCCACTGTGAACGGACATTTACAGCGCAAATTGGCCTTATCAGTCACACTCGCTACCGCCATAGGTAAAAGTTATTATGCCTTTTTAAAGCACAAACTATCGTCTGTCAAGACGGCAAGGTGCCAATGATACTGCATGCAGTAAGATTACTTCTTTTTGCAAACAGGAAATTCAGACCATGACCACTACTACCACAAATCATATCTTAGTGCTTCCATTTCCCTGAAGACAGTACAGTGACAACTGCACTGTATCTAAAGAGTACAAGTACTGTATAAGTGATCATATAATCCCGTTAGCTGTGTGCAGGAAGCTTTATGGCAGTCTGTTTGTCTTCATCTTCTGCCTTCCATCTATCACTGGAGCATAGGTCCTCAAGTACTCACTCCAAGCCCTTTGTAGACTTGTTCATGATTGGTTGGATTTTGTAGCTAAAGTCTTCTACGGTATGAGGGAGCTAAAGTCTTCTATGGTATGAGGGAGCTAAGGTCTTCTACAGTATGAGGGAGCTAAAGTCTTCTACGGTATGAGGGAGCTAAAGTCTTCTACGGTATGAGGGAGCTAAAGTCTTCTATGGTATGAGGGAGCTAAAGTCTTCTACGGTATGAGAGAGCTAAAGTCTTCTACGGTATGAGGGAGCTAAAGCCTTCTACAGTATGAGGGAGCTAAAGCCTTCTACAGTATGAGGGAGCTAAGGTCTTCTACAGTATGAGGGAGCTACGGTCTTCTACAGTATGAGGGAGCTAAGGTCTTCTACAGTATGAGGGAGCTAATGTCTTCTACAGTATGAGGGAGCTAAGGTCTTCTACGGTACAAGGGAGCTAAAGTCTTCTACAGTATGAGGGAGCTAAAGTCTTCTACGGTATGAGAGAGCTAAAGCCTTCTACAGTATGAGGGAGCTAAAGCCTTCTACAGTATGAGGGAGCTAGTGTCTTCTATGGTATGAGGGAGCTAATTTCTTCTATGGTATGAGGGAGCTAAAGTCTTCTACGGTATGAGGGAGCTAATGTCTTCTATGGTATGAGGGAGCTAAAGTCTTCTGCAGTATGAGGAAGCTAAAGTCGTCTGCAGTATGAGGGAGCTAAAGTCTTCTACGGTATGAGGGAGCTAAAGTCTTCTGCAGTATGAGGGAGCTAAAGCCTTCTACGGTATGAGGGATCCAGTCCCATGCCAACCCCTTAGTCACCTCTTAGACATGAATTGGTAGGTTACTGTGTTACCATTCTTTGCTTCCCTTGTGGACCCTGGTAGCACGCTGGCTCTGGACAGCTCAGTGTCTTTGGGAAAAGTAGTTCCTCGCTAGTTGTAGCACTGAAGTGAAGAATGTATTGATGATAGGACAGTGTAGTGGGTACATGTTTGTGTTGCACATCAGCTAATCATGGGCACTATAGCAGTAGGTATTCAGCTAGTTCCTATATGCAGGAAGCAGTGTTTGCTGCTTGGTTGACACTGGTTGATTCTAATAGATGTTTGTTGACTGGAACATGGCTTTTTCTCAGCTAGAAGATTAGACTGGTTTCTTCTCTGTAGTAGTTTAAATGGGGTCCTGACAGTTTGGGTCTCTTGATGTTTGAAGAGTGTATATCCTCTTTGAGATGTATTCCACTAATTCAGCCATTCTTGTATGTAATTATTTCTTAGGATGTGTTCATAGGTCTGTAGTGCATTGCATAATAATAATAATAATAATAATAATAATAATAATAATAATAAGTCTTTATTTTCAAAGGGTTAAGAATTGGGCACGCAGGCCCGTCTGACATTCTGCCCTTCTTCTCTATTTCCTCTCATACATTCTTTCATTCAACATCACTTATGAAGCAACTTTTGACAACAAAAGAACATTAAAACGCATGAAAAATAATCAATAACAAATGACTCACTGAGGCAGTGTTTAACATGGGCATTATAAATACCTAAGGAGGGTGTAACGTGCCATACATAAGGGAATGTTTTTTGGCTAGTTGTCGTTTGAGATAAGTTACCATTATTGTCTTTTTTGTGTTATTTGTTATGGGGGCATGTAGTCTGTACTAAGGTAGTGTTCAAACAGGTTGCGAATGTATGTATCATGATTGGTGGTGTCTTTGATTTCTTGTGGAAGATTGTTCCACAACTGAGGCGGCAGAGTATGCTAAGCTTGTTTTATATAAGTCTATCCTAGGTTTAGGGACATGAAGTATATTTAGTCGTTCGCTATGTCTAGCGTTATATTTAAACAATGGCCAAAGGTAGCTTGGAGCATTTTGAAATAGGATTTTGTGAATTAGTTTAGTCTTATTAAAAAGCAGGCGCTTGTGGAGTGGCAGTAACCGGAGACGTTTATATAGGTTAGCATTGTCGGTAAGCTTTTCACCATTAATTAAACGCACTGCCCTTTTCTGGAGTGAATATAGGCGTTTTGTTATTGATTTGGAGCATCCATCCCAGACTGCATAATGGAAATTGAGGTGTGTCAGCTTATTATTTCCCAAAACTGGACATTCCCAGGATATAATAGAAAGAGACTTTGACCCCAGAAGAGATACATAATTTATCAATTAGTCTAATAAGCACCAGGAGGTGTTCTTAGAAGCAAGGTGGTTGGCTTGATATTAACCACATCATTCATTGAGTGTCCATTGTGCTATACATAGATGGGACAGGCACCATATACCCAGTGCACTTCAAAGCAAGGAGTAGGTTCCTTGATTTCACTATTTACAGCATTTTTGGTGTTGCTAACTACAGACCCGTCTGTGTACATATAAGTAATGATTTGTGATTTCACTATTTACAGTATTGGTGGTGTTGCTGTGTACATATAAGTAATGTTTTGTGATTTCACTATTTACAGCATTGGTGGTGTTGCTAACTACAGACCCGTCTGTGTACATATAAGTAATGTTTTGTGATTTCGCTATTTACAGTATTGGTGGTGTTGCTGTGTACATATAAGTAATGTTTTGTGATTTCACTATTTACAGCATTGGTGGTGTTGCTAACTACAGACCCGTCTGTGTATATATAAGTAATGTTTTGTGATTTCACTATTTACAGCCTTAGTGGTGTTGCTAACTACAGACCCGTCTGTGTATATATAAGTAATGTTTTGTGATTTCACTATTTACAGCATTGGTGGTGTTGCTAACTACAGACCCGTCTGTGTATATATAAGTAATGTTTTGTGATTTCACTATTTACAGCATTTTTGGTGTTGCTAGCTACAGACCCATCTGTGTACATATAAGTAATGTTTTGTGATTTCACTATTAACAGCATTTTTGGTGTTGCTAACTACAGACCCGTCTGTGTACATATAAGTAATGTTTTGTGATTTCACTATTTACAGCATTGGTGGTGTTGCTAACTACAGACCCATCTGTATATATATAGTAATGTTTTGTGATTTCACTATTTACAGCATTGGTGGTGTTGCTAACTACAGACCCATCTGTGTACATATAAGTAATGTTTTGTGATTTCACTATTTACAGAATTTTTGGTGTTGCTAACTACAGACACGTCTGTATATATATAGTAATGTTTTGTGATTTCACTATTTACAGCATTGGTGGTGTTGCTAACTACAGACCCATCTGTGTACATATAAGTAATGTTTTGTGATTTCACTATTTACAGAATTTTTGGTGTTGCTAACTACAGACCCGTCTGTGTACATATAAGTAATGTTTTGTGATTTCACTATTTACAGCATTGGTGGTGTTGCTAATTACAGACCCGTCTGTGTACATATAAGTAATGTTTTGTGATTTCACTATTTACAGCATTGGTGGTGTTGCTTACTGCAGACCCGTCTGTGTACATATAAGTAATGTTTTGTGGGTATGGATCCATGGTTTGTAAGATGATGGTTTACAGTAGTGGTGGCTAGGGTGTTCTTGTTTACTGAGGAGTCAGAAAGTTTATGTCTCACGTAGGGTATATATGCCTGTCAATTCTTCATTAGTAGCTGTCATTTTCTTTCTATCTGTTGGCAGATAGTTTTTGTTTGTTTATTGAAAAGATCCATGGAAGTAGAAATAGTAGATGAAGGCGAGAAAAGATTCTTGACAGCCTTTTATTATAGCACACAAATTGATACATTCTTTTGAAGATTACAAAATGTCAAGAAGCATGATCACCCTTGCCAGTTGGCAAGACATTTAATGATGATGATGATGGTGACCAGTTTTCTTCCTCATTGCCCAAGCTTCCTAGAGAAATCTCTTAGGGCTGTTTATGAGACTGGTTCAACCTCAACCCCTAATTAAAATCAGGTGCAAAAATCTCTCCTCAGCTGAAGATTAAACCAGGGACACTATGTTGGTAAGCCATTGCCTTATCGACTTTGGAAATAAAAATCCACACATTTTTTAACGTCCTTACTTTACTTTCATTTCTTCTGTTTTCGTCATTGATCCCCCATTGCAGCTTAGACACTCAACCAAGCTGTCCTGTTCTTTCTCTCTTTCAGCTTCCTCCATGCCTTTCCCAAATTATTCATCTCTCTTTTTCTCTAATTCTCCAAACCATGTGTTTGTAGGTCTCCATATATTTCGTTGGCCTTGTAGGATATAGAAAAAGACTTTCTAGTTATTCTATTATCAGCTTTTCTGAGTATATTTCTTACCCAATGTCAGCATCTTTCCCTTTTGATTCACTGGTATTTATTTAGTTCTTTACATGAGCTTCTAATTGGTGATTCTGGCATACTTCTTTTCTGTCCTTCTTTCTGCGGAGACACCAATTAATAAATGTTTTACTCAACTTAACAATACAGATTAAAAGTAGAATTTCTTTGCTTTAATTCTCAGAGTACCAAACCTACAGAACATCATTCAGAATCTCCTCATGCTGAAACCTGAACAGGAGCTGCAAGCGTTTTACATGATACGTGACGATCTGATACGGAGGGGCATAAATGACACTGCCATTTGAATAAACTCTGGTTTTTATGTTATTTTAAAGATTGCATTGTATACCACTTTATTTATTACTTATTTTTATTTAGTGGTGACTAAAATTATTGCGTGTTTATGCATTTGTAGACTTTACAGTTATTTGTTTGTGAATGATAATTTTTGTTTTTAATTTAGTTTATCAATTCATTATTTTATCTCAGATTCTGGGTGTTACAGAAATGGATTTTATGGCAGTTTACTCTCCCCCCCCCCCCCCCTATTTCCTCCCTATAAGTTCCCCCCCCCCCCCCCCCCCACATAGTATACGTAAAAATGGAGGCTAAATTTAATAACACATACTAAAAAACGCCTACTTACATTATAAAACGAATTTCACAAGGGCTAGAAGTACAGAACCCTAAAGTATGGAGGGACAAACAATATCAAGTAATTTGTTCTTGTATTAACGTGACCTTGACATAATATTAATTTAATTTTCTTCCCCCCCCCAAACCCTAAACATTCTCATAAATCAATAACAGGCATCTGCCATGTTATTGTTCTCCTCGACTCACATATTTAAATATACACATCTCAACACACAACCAGCAACATTGTAAAAACTCCAACACAAACCAGGCACAACATTTATGTGAACATAAACCAGACAAGATAGAGGTTATAGTCACGTAGAACAGTTATATTTATAGTTTCTTCACACAACTCAGATGAAATATTTACAACATTTTTGTCTCAGTAGATGTGTGTACTAATTTTGCAACACAAATCAGTAAGATTATTACTTAGCAACATAGATCAGTTATCATACTCATGTCAGTTATCATACACATTTAGCAACAAAGATCAGTTATCATATTCATGTGTTAACACCAATCAGGCCAGGAGTTATATCGCTTTAGCCAGACAGATAATTTATATGCGTTTAGCAACATGAATCAGATATCATATCTGTTTAACCACACATCATTAGCAACACAAATAAGTTATTATTTTCATTTACAAACAGAACAGGTATCATAGAAATTTAGCATCACAGATCATTTGCCATAGAAATTTAGCAACACTAATCAGTTACCGCCGGTCTCTCTGGCCGAGGGGTTACACCACTTTCTCCGCAATCCCGTTTATCACGCAGAGTCTCGTAGCGGGCAAGAACTGGGAGCGGTTCGTCCCCCGCTGGTGACTTGCAGGATAACTGAGCCGGCCGCTCAGAAAGCAATGGCAAACTACTGAGCGTAATCTTGCCAAGAAATCAACAGACAGCTGAAAGATGCTGCTGTTGACAGCGATGTCCTGCAAAAGGATATGCGAATTAAAAATAAAAAATAAAAAATCAGTTGCCGGTTAGCGACTTTTCTCCGTAATTTCGTATACTCTCGTAAGTAACGGAATGACAGTGAGAATCAGCAGTGGTTCGAATCACAGCGGTAACTTACTGGGGTATGTGCGCCGGCCGCTCAGAAAGCAATGGCGAAACTACTGAGCATAATCTTGCCAAGAAATCAACAATCGGCTGAAAGATGCTGATGTTGACAGCAATGTTCTGTAAAGGGTATGCAAAATTATATTAATCAGTTACCACAGAAATTTAGCAACACTAATCAGTTATCATAGAAATTTAGCATCACAGATCAGTTATAGAAATTTAGCAACACAGATCAGTTACAGAAATTCAGCAACACTGATTAGTTAATGTAGAAATTTAGCAACACAGATCAATTACATAAATTTAGCAACACAGGTCAGTTACAGATATTTAGCAACACTGATCAGTTATAGAAATTTAGCAATGCTGATCAGTTAATGTAGAAATTTAGCAACACTGATCAGATATCATAGAAAGTTAACAATACATATCAGGTACAGAAATTTAGCAAGACTGATCAGTTATAGGAATTTAGCAACACTGATCAATTATAGGAATTTAGCAACACTTATCAGTTATCATAGAAAGTTAGCAACACAGATCAGGTATAGAAATTTAGCAACACAGATCAGTTAATGCAGAAATTCAGCAACACAGATCAGTTAATGCAGAAATTCAGCAACACTTATCAGATATCATAGACCAGTGGTTCTCAACAGGTGGGGAATCCCCCCCCCCCCCCCCCCCCCCCTCGGGGGGGGGGGGGGGGGGGAATTAAGATTATTTCAAGATCGCATTAATACAAGAACCGATTACTTGATATTGTTTTTCCCCTCATGCTGTACGGTTCTGTACGTCTCACCCTTCTAAAATTCATTTTATAAAGTAAGTAGACCCACAAATCATGTTTTATGTGGATGTCTAGACTTGTTTTAGTATGTGCTATTAAATAGGTAGGAAATATATGAAAGGGGGGATGATGTTCTGAAAATATGGTGAAGGGGGGCATGGGCCAAATGTTTAGGTAGGAAATATGAAAGGGGGGGGGGGGGGGGGGTGACGTTCTGAAAATATGGTGAAGGGGGCATGGCCCAAAAAAAGTTGAGAACCACTGTCATAGACATTTAGGAACACTGATAGTTATAGAAATTTAGTTACACAGTTAGATTAATTATTATTTTTACAGCAATTAAGCTGAGATATAATTTAATTCAGCTGGGGAGGCAAGTTTTTTTTTCCAATTAATTTAGCCACCCAGAACATGGCTCCAGTAATCCAGATTTGTTAGAATAATTTAGCAATTCAATCAGAGAGCATACTAGTTTAGCAGCTCAGTCAGTCAGCATCTCAATCAGATAGCACACTACTTTAGCTACTCTCTCATTTAGCAACTTGATTGGTTATCATACTAATTTAGCAACTCGATTTTAGCATACTTCTTTAGCAACTCAATCAGTTACCCTATTTAACAACTCAATCAATTAGCATACTAAGTTAACAACTCAATCAGTGACCAAACTAATTTAGCAACACAATCAGTGACCATACTAATTTAGCAACACAATCAGTGACCATACTACTTTAGCAACTCAGTCAGTGACCATACTAATTTAGCAACTCAATCAGTTAACATACTAATTTAGTGACTCAAACAAATAGCATACTACTTTAGCAACTCAATCAGTTATTATACTAAGTAAGCAACAAAGGAAACCATACACACAAAAACAACATCCTACTCCAAAATTTTCCTATCAATAATCTTTCCTTATAGGTTTCTATTGCTTCCTCCACTGACCTCCCTCTTTGCACCATCTCATATGCGTGTGCACCCACACGATTACCCCAGCCAACTACCCACATACACAAACACATATTTTTACCAACAAATATAATAAAACAAACCATGGTAATTTTAGTGCATTTGAAATGTGATGATTATTCACAAACTTGTGATTTCAATATTACATTGCAATTATTCAAAGATCATGCCCTTTTATATATGAAAAATAAATGTAAAATAACATCTCTCACACACTTAAACACCCATTCATCTATTCCACATAATCTTGTCTCACACACATACACAAACCCGCCCACCCACAAATAAAAAAAGTAAAATAATATCAAATTATTCCAACTGACCAGGATTGTCAACCCATATCTCTAGACTCAGGAGACCGGGCACTCCAGCCTCTCAACCACCCAGTTCATGGGTTTCACAGCCTTTTGGTTGCCATTACTTGTTATCATCAGCATCATATTTCTAGCATTGATGAGCACTGTCTGTTTCTCACATGCTCACTCCAACCTGGTCTCTGTTCTTGTTCCAAGGTATGGCCAAACATTTACTGTGTACCTCTGTTGAGTTGAACCAAGTCAAGAACTGACATCACAGCTCTCAGGACATTCCCATACATGCTCAGTCCTTAGCAAAGAGTCCCAATACTAACTACACGTAACAGCGGTGCCAGTAACAGTCTGATTATGTCTCTGTCTGACCTTTCCTCAGTCCTGACGACCAGATCCTCTAGTCACTCCCTGCATCACCATTCTCTCCAGGCCGTGATGATCTATCTATTCTGCACTATACGCACAATTCCCAAAAGCCCACCAACCACATCCATGTAGATGATTACATCACCTGGTCATGAATTGTCATGGATAATTTGTTGCATCTCCTACTCGGTGCAGCCTGCTGGCCACTCCTGCATTTCGATTAAAAGTTATTATGACCCTGCACAAATCTGACTTCCTCTGGCATTCTGACCCACTCCCCTCCTCTCCCGATGTTCTCTTTGTCCTGTTGCTCTTTACCACTGAAGCCTGCCAGTTGTTACTAAGCTTTCTAGTTAATTTATCCTCATAACATTCCCAAAAGATCTTGACTTTCTGTCTAAAATCTAAAATCAAGTTAGTTTTTCTGCTTCTTGAAGAACTGACTCACTAGTTTTTCTGACTGTTCTCGGAATTCTTTGCACGTTCTTCAGAAATTACATTTCTGTTGCCAGCAGATGCTGCTCAACATGTCTGCTTATTTTATATACGTTTGATAACGTACTCTCAATAATCATCTCTGTGCCAAAGGACTAGTCAGCGACTGAGAAGCAGACTGCCTTGTATTGACTTTTTAACAATAGTATGAGCATCAGTCGTTCAGATCACAACCAGCCAACAAATGCTGGGGTTGATGTGACGTTATGTAAACAACATGTTAAAGTTAGTCGTATATCCTTTTACAGGACGTTGCAGTCAACCCCAGACTTTGTATGCTATTTATGGTCTCTTGGCAAGTTTACGTTCAGTAATTTGCCATTGCTGGTCTAGGGGGTTATACAACTTTCTCTGTAATCCTGTATACACTTGTAACGTGATGTGTGTGAAAATCGGTAGTGGTTCTCTACATGTCTGTAACTTACGGGGTATATGAGCCGGTCGCTCAGAAAGCAATGGCAAACTACTGAGCGTAATCTTGCCAAGAAATCAACAATCAGCTGAAAGATGCTGATGTTGACAGCGATGTCATGTAAAGGATATGCGAGAAAAATATTTTTGCCATTGCAAAGGACATATAACTGACTTGAAATATTATCATCATTATGTAGCAAGTCCTGTACAGAATGTCACTATGATCACAGCTGGTCAGAAACACTCTGTCCTCATACATATTCTAGCCCCAGGGTGTCTTAATGTCCTGTGCTGATCCTCGTGCTGCTGCTCGTCCTTCCAGGAACCAATCCACTGTGACAATTAACCTGGCCGGAGTATCTCCCTCTCTGAGACATGATGCTGTTTGACATGCTATTCCCATGTTCTGTGTATGCTTTTCATTCATATTATTATTATTTGTACTGCCACTTGATTTCAACGTGTACAATATAGAAGCTTTTGTACTACTTCATACTGATTATATGCATACAGTTAATATTATAAAATTGCAATGGCATTAATATACTCTAAGTTATACAAATGCATATGTATCATAACATACTGTTTTAATATTTGTAAGGATGCTCATACAGTTGCCGGTGTATGTGGGTGAAAGTGTGAGTTTATGTAAATTAGTGGGGGGTGATTGTGTGAAGGAATGTGCAAATGTGTGGTTTTGTATATTATTGAGCATATAAGGGTGTGTGAGAGTATGAATGAGTCAATGTTTCAGTGTATTTGTGATTGTGAGTAGATTGTGTGTGTGGGTGTATGAATGTTGTATGTATGTATGCCTGCCTCACAACATTAAAATATGTTGTTTATGTTTGATTTATGTTTACAGCATTCATTTTACATTGTTTTTTTTTTTCCCAATGTAAATATATCATGCATAATAGATAACTGATGTGCAATAGATGAGTGGCTGGAAGGGCTGAATGTAAGATGGGCTTGCGTGCCCAATTTGTGTCCCTCTGTAAATAAAGTTTGTTCACTTTTCTGTCCTTTATCTTCCGTTGCAGCTGAGGTCCTCAATCAACTCACACATATCTTCTGCAGCTTCCTCCATCTCATCCCCATATTATCCATGTCTCTTCTCTGTGTGTTTTCAGGTCTCCCTCTGTTTCATTTGCTCTGTGTATTTTAGAAAAAGTACTTTTTAGCTACGATCAGGGTTTCTCAGTGTGTGTCCTGCCCAGCGCCAAGACCTTTCCCTCAACTCTCGATTCGCTAGGATCTGTCGTTTGCTTATCTGTAGAGATGGAACTGTATATAGCAGCAGAGAAGTGCGTGGACATTCATGGCACATTCAGCGAGCCCAACCATTCAAGAAGCCAGTGATGCCTACTCTATGACCATGAACAGCATGACAATGGAGGTGATGGCAGTAATGTGGGGTGTCATATTGCTGGAATCACAGAAATAACCATAGTTTGTGTGCTAAGTGATTCAATGAGCATGATCCAAAAAGGTCAAGGATGGGTTCTGTCTGTAAACAGTGGATTGAATTGCTGCGGAGGTCTGCTGTTCATAGAGTCACCATCATCTTCATTCCAGGCATGAAGAAGTTGAGAGAAATGAAAGTCTTTAAACTTGCTGGCTCTGCATCCCCTGCAGAGAGGCCAGCCGATGGATTGCACCAATATTATTAATGTCCTTAGAGAGATGGAGGACATCGATGCCAGTGAATCCACACCGTTGTCCAGAATGAGAGACACGAGAGGGCACATCGGGGCACATTCGTCAGCCAACACAGAACTGTTAGCTGCTGGACGTTGAAGCAAATGTTTGGGGACATGCCCAGAGTGCGAGGATGATACCCCAACATATAACTAACTAACTAATCTGTCTAGTTTCTTTCCCTAAGCTCCACATAGTGATTCTGCCATCACATTTTAGTCAACAGTCTTTTAGTCCATTCTCAACAGTCACGGGTAAATGACAGTTTCTAAATTGGAATTACTTCAATGGCTCTCCATATTTCTGAACCACACAGAAGTATTGATTGAACATTAAAGTTAAATATTGAGTTTGGTGCTAGTTGTAATGTCACCTCCACAACGCTTCTAGTGCAATGATATCTCCTTTTGCCATTTTTATTCTCATGCATTTCTCAGCATATTTCCTAATGCTCATTTTTGGCTGGATCAACCTAAGTTCAGACTCCTAGGATTGCATGCTAACCACTGCACCACTCTGCTATGAAGACTAAGAAATTATTATTCAAAATATTCAGAGATATATTCAAAAAACACCAAGAGATCTATCAAAAAAGAACTAATACTTAAAGTAGAGAGAGACCTTTTCCAAAAGAGACCAAGTGGCCTATCCAAAGCCAACAAAACTGTGTAGTCAAATGTTTCAGAAATGGCAATAGCTCTGACAATTCTAGTAAAAACTGCTTGACTTTTGCTAACCAACTTGGCAATAATTAATAATAAAACAAAATAGAATTTGACCAATTACATTTCTCATTTTTCTTAAACGAGACCAATCAGTGGATGAAACAAGACATGCATGAGAGATGATGTAAGGACACAAGCGAAACACTGGATGATCCAAGACAGGTATGACAGGAGGCGGGCAAGTAAAACTAGTACTCCTCTGCCCAAGGGTTATCCTCCAGGTAGGAGTCGATGACTTCCTTCAAAGTAAAATTGGGAATCAGCTGTTCCTGGGTCAGATCTGTGCGGGTTACCGGGTCAAAATGTCCCACTCTCTGTAGGATATACAATGAATTTACATCTACAGTAACAATATACAATGAACATATCACCAGTTAAATTAAACAGGTTTATACACATACAGCAACCACATACAACAAACATACCACCAGTTACCACATACTGAAATACACACATACAGCAACCACATGCAACAAACATACCATCAGTTACCACATACAACAGTAGCTAGCACACTTGCCAGCCAGCCCACATGTTCAAACCCCCAAATGAGATGGTTATGTAAACAAATCCCCAATGAGATGGTTATGTAAACATATCCCCAATGAGATGGTTATGTACACAAATCCCCAATGAGATGGTTATGTAAACATATCCCCAATGGGATGGTTATGTACACAAATCCCCATTGAGACGGTTATGTAAACAAAGCCCCAATGAGACGGTTATGTAAACAAACCCCCAATAAGATGGTTATGTAAACAAATCCCCCAATAAGATGGTTATGTAAACATATCCCCAATGAGATGGTTATGTACACAAATCCCCAATGAGACGGTTATGTAAACAAACCCCCAATGAGATGGTTATGTAAACAAACCCCCAATAAGATGGTTATGTAAACAAACCCCCCAATAAGATGGTTATGTAAACATATCCCCAATGAGATGGTTATGTACACAACTCCCCAATGAGACGGTTATGTAAACTAATCCCCAATGAGATGGTTATGTAAACAAACCCCCAATAAGATGGTTATGTAAACAAATCCCCAATGAGACGGTTATGTAAACTAATCCCCAATGAGATGGTTATGTAAACTAATCCCCAATGAGATGGTTATGTAAACAAATCCCCAATGAGACGGTTATGTAAACTAATCCCCAATGAGATGGTTATGTAAACAAACCCCCAATAAGATGGTTATGTAAACTAATCCCCAATAAGATGGTTATATAAACAAACCCCCAATAAGATGGTTATGTAAACTAATCCCCAATGAGACGGTTATGTAAACTAATCCCCAATGAGATGGTTATGTAAACAAACCCCCAATAAGATGGTTATGTAAACTAATCCCCAATAAGACGGTTATGTAAACTAATCCCCAATGAGATGGTTATGTAAACAAACCCCCAATCAGATGGTTATGTAAACAAATCCCCAATGAGATGGTTATGTAAACAAATCCCCAATGAGACGGTTATGTAAACTAATCCCCAATGAGATGGTTATGTAAACAAACCCCCAATAAGATGGTTATGTAAACAGATCCCCAATAAGATGGTTATGTAAACTAATCCCCAATGAGATGGTTATGTAAACTAATCCCCAATGAGACGGTTATGTAAACAAACCCCCAATGAGATGGTTATGTAAACAGATCCCCAATAAGATGGTTATGTAAACTAATCCCCAATGAGATGGTTATGTAAACTAATCCCCAATGAGATGGTTATGTAAACAAACCCCCAATAAGATGGTTATGTAAACAGATCCCCAATAAGATGGTTATGTAAACTAATCCCCAATGAGATGGTTATGTAAACAAACCCCCAATGAGACGGTTATGTAAACAGACCCCCAATGAGACGGTTATGTAAACAGATCCCCAATGAGACGGTTATGTAAACAAACCCCCAATGAGATGGTTATGTAAACTAATCCCCAATGAGATGGTTATGTAAACTAATCCCCAATGAGATGGTTATGTAAACAAATCCCCAATGAGATGGTTATGTAAACAAATCCCCAATGAGACGGTTATGTAAACTAATCCCCAATGAGATGGTTATGTAAACTAATCCCCAATGAGACGGTTATGTAAACAGACCCCCAATGAGACGGTTATGTAAACTAATCCCCAATGAGACGGTTATGTAAACAGATCCCCAATGAGACGGTTATGTAAACAAATCCCCAATGAGACGGTTATGTAAACAGATCCCCAATGAGATGGTTATGTAAACTAATCCCCAATGAGATGGTTATGTAAACTAATCCCCAATGAGACGGTTATGTAAACAGACCCCCAATGAGACGGTTATGTAAACAGACCCCCAATGAGACGGTTATGTAAACAAATCCCCAATAAGATGGTTATGTAAACAAATCCCCCAGATCAACCGAGCCTAAAGTGGGTAGTATCTGGACATATTCTGGGAAATAAATGCAGACTTCATGATAATAATGTCACCAATTGATTGCAGACTGGTCTATAAACATATGGGCTTAGTCCCAAATACACAAGGGGCCACAAAATCATGTTTGAAAAATACACATACAGGAACCACATGTATTGAAAATATACATACGATACAGTATCCACACAAAATGAACATATAGTTACAACACATAAAAAACATATAATGTAACCACACAAAATTAACATGTAAAGTAACCACACATAATGAACACATACAGTAATTACTGATATAGTCGCTTAAAAGTCGACAGGGTCGACTTCATTGCACCGGCTTTTATCCCACATGGCTCGGTCTCTTTCCGCAGCGTGGGAAGCGTCGCACAAAGCACGAACTCCATAGCTTGTAGCAACGACCTAAGGAGTCTCCGAAACATTTAACTCGCAAACCGAAGGACGCTGCCCGGAATCGAACCCAAACCTTCGGAGCACGAGTCAAACAGCTTGACCACTTCGCCACAGAGACTCTAGTACTACTGATATTATAGAGGCTACCAGTACTACAGATAGAGACCTCTAATACTACTGACATTATAGAGACTACTAAAACTACTGATATTATAGAGACTTCTAGAACTACTGATATTATAGAGACTACTAGAATTACTGATATTATAGAGACCACTAGTATTACTGATATTACAGCAACTACTATTCCTACTAGTACTACTGTTACAGTAGTACAAACTTGTGCAACTGACACCATTTACCCAGTGAGAGAATCACTGACCACATACCTGGAGATGTTCAATGATGTCTTTCTTATCGTAAGTGATACCGCTGGGTGTAATCACAGGCTCCCTCATAATTTCAAAACTGATCTTCCCGCAGAGGTAATCCGGAACGTCACGTTTCTATGGTAAGAACAGATTGATGAGCAATGAAATGGTGAAGATACAGGAAGCAGTGGAGATGTGGGCTGCTGTTTTCTAATAATTGTGTTAGATGACCAAATCATCCTTCAATTATGTTAACATAAGAAATTTAAACAATGGCCAATGGTAATTTGGGTTCTCCTCTTAAACAGTGTTAAGAGATTAGATGAGTTGATCCTGCACATCGAGAGATGGTAAAATCAATATCTTTTTCTCACTTAACAGACAAAACTACATGCCAATCACAAAACACAATCTAAAATGAAGAAACTGAAATATCGATACGTGTGGACAGTCATGTTTTGCTATCTCACATGATCACCAGAGTCGTGGATCAGCTCTGTGTTCTTGTTCTCTATGAATTGACAAAGCATGATTTTCTAGGGAAATGTAAAGGTAGTTAGCCAATGCTTTCCTTCTTAGCAGTGACTATACTGGTCGATGACTGTAGCCATTGTCTCCCCCAAATAAAGATTCTCTGCCTGCCGTTGTGGAATTGGAGACCATAACCTATAACTATCTATCAGCAGCTCTTCAACTTCATCCACCACGTGCATCCATGGCTTCATGTAACCCTGATCGGGGGGCTGAACATGTACTCCACCTTGCCCAAGGATGTCCCCATAGGCTAGCGGAGAGAAGGGGGCAGCTTACTTCTCCTTTGTTAGGGGATACCCCTATTCCACCAGCCCACATGTCACAAACTTGCTTCCATAATCAACAACACTGGCAACTATTAAAATAAGTCGTGTTTGAAAACATAACCATAGCATCATTGGCACCTTGCCATCTTGACAGATGATAGTTTGCTACATTGTGCTTCAAACAGGCATAATAACTACAACCCATGGCGGTAGCAAGTGTAACTGATCAGAACAATTTGTGCTGTAAATGTTCGTTCCACAATGGATGCATGTTATTTTCACCATCACACATCTCTCACGCTCAGTGTGTGACCTATATGCAATTATTTCACTGCTACCTCTCACTTTGATTCCGAGACCTGTAAATACCAGGGATGGAATTATACCTCTCCATAGCACAAAGCCCAGGCTGAATTGTAGAGACCACGTGTTGCCCATGCAGCATGATCCCTCTCTCAGCCTGCCTAGTTCACTCCCGAGGAAAGGTAACACTAATACATCTGGAACATGAAAAGCTGCAGAAGCTGCCGAATCAGCAAAGCAATGATCTAACTGTCCACCTGTTGGAGTTTCGATCCTAGACGTTTCCAACCAAGGCTTAGGGCCTGATCTGCCCCACCATGACATTTTGTCTTTAGGTTGCAATTCCTCACACCAGGATAAGGCTTGTATCCTCCCAATTATGCTCTTCCCCTCGAAGCCGTTGCCTCAATGTGTGGTGTTGGGTTTGGAAAGCGCTGCCCAACATTCAGCACTAACAGAAAACAGGTAGTACCATCTAATGTCATATGCTACCTCAGCCATATCTGACTAAGACCTGACTTTTTATAACCATAGCAGTACAGAGATTAAACATATTAACAGCATGTTGCACAATACCAGCAAACAAATGACAGTACAATTGTTGAGAAAATGCATCTTTCCTGTGGTAACATACAGATGTGAGTCGTGGGCCATGTTGCAATCACTAAGAAAGATTTTTAGGACTTCCAATCTTGTACGTTACAGAACAGATCAAAGTATATCCTGGACTACAAAACGGAAGTAAACTACTGATATTCAAACGCAAGATCTGAACATCATACACTGAAACATTTTGGCCAAATTACAAGTCACTGTGGTTTAGAAAGAATAGTAATGGATGTCTGTAAAACAAAACTGTTGATGTCTGCTAATTATACAATTGTTTTCCCTCAAAACTACTATCACTAGGAACTTACTTTCCTTCTGTCATCCAACTGTGCAAACAAACTGTTCACCTCAGCTATTCTAATCACTAAGAAAGATTTTTAGGACTTCCAATCTTGTACGTTACAGAACAGATCAAAGTATATCCTGGACTACAAAACGGAAGTAAACTACTGATATTCAAACGCAAGATCTGAACATCATACACTGAAACATTTTGGCCAAATTACAAGTCACTGTGGTTTAGAAAGAATAGTAATGGATGTCTGTAAAACAAAACTGTTGATGTCTGCTAATTATACAATTGTTTTCCCTCAAAACTACTATCACTAGGAACTTACTTTCCTTCTGTCATCCAACTGTGCAAACAAACTGTTCACCTCAGCTATTCTCTTGTCCTAAAAGGCAACAAGAAATTCATAATTATTTGAATGCAATAGGCAACAGCGAAAGTTCATTAAATAATAAATCAGTGGGATATTGTACCTAGGGGGGTTATAGCAGAACTAGATTTTATCTGAAGGCAGCAAGTTAAATGGTGTGGCCATGTAACAGATTTCAACTAACAGTATACCATAACACACGATGTACAGACCAAATGAAAGCAGAAGAGGCAGACGACATAAACAATGAACAGGGGGGAAAAGCAGAGTCCATGGGAATCTTGATACATGAAGCCCATAAGCGGGCAATCTCCTGCAGCTTCTCCTTGACACCACAAGCTACAAGATGAGATAAGACAGCATCTATGAACATACATTAATGATTCACGTACATCTTCAAACATAAGTAGGCAATAGCAAAAAATTCATTAAATAATAAATCAGTGGGATATAGTGAGACCTGGACACTAACTAAACAAGTTGAACAGCGCATAAGTGCCTTTGAATATAAATGTTATAGACAAGTTCTAAGAATATCTTGGGTAAAGAAAAGAACAAATGCATCCATACTTCAAGAGCTGAATATTGAAGAAGGTTGGCTACTAAAGACGATGAAACAAAGAAAATTGAAATATTTTAGTCACTTGAAACCTCACAAAAGTTTGGAGAAAACAATAATGGAGAACTACATGCCTGGGAGCTGGTCTAGGGGTTACACGACTTTCTCCGTAATCCTGTATACTCTCGTGAGTAACGTGACGTTGCGCGAGAATCGGTAGCAGTTCTCTCCGCTTTGGTAACTAATGGGGTATGTGAGCCGGTCACTCAGAAAGTAATGGCAAACTACTGAGCGTAACCTTGCCAAGAAATCAACAATCAGCTGAAAGATGCTGATGTTGACAGCGATGTCCTCTAAAGGATATGCGAACAAAAAAACATGCCATGAAGAGAGGAAGAGGAAGGCGCAGGATGTGGTGGATGATCTCCAGATGGGTGTATCGGACGCGGGACACCTTGCTTATGATCAAGAAGTTTTCCGGAAGGTTGTTATGGGATTGAGGTTTTGCAAAGACCATACTACTGAATGATGAGTTGAATGAGTGATCTGTGAACGTACATTGATGACACACATCTCTGAACCCAACCCACCCAGCACCTATACAAAATAGACAGACCATTTGTAATGCTCTATTTAGCTTGTTTACAAAAGACCTGTGACTAGTCCATGTTTTAATAATATATATATATATATATATATATATATATATATATATATATATATATATATATATATATATATATATATATATATATATATATATATATATATACACACACACGCAGGCCTTGACTCATGTAATAGTATGTCTAGACAGTAACTGTAAAAAAACTGTCATTTACTGCCAATATAGTACCTTGCGGTGTATGGCAGAGGGGTCTTTGAGCCTGAGGAATAAAGGCCGCCTGGCTAGTGCAGTCGCAGCGAACTGTGCAGGTTAGGATTTTCTTTTTGCCCCCGACAGAAAAAAATCCGACACCTTACCGAGGGATCGAACCCGGGCCTCCCGAATGAGAGTCCGGCGTTCTAGCCTCTCGGCCAGCCGCTCCTCCTAGACAGTAACAACAAATTAAACTATAGCAACATATCAAAAGCTTTCCTACTCTTGCCTTCTGGATCTAAGAATCTTATATGAAAATAAACATGTCACACAAGAATAAGACAGTTAAATTCATACAAGAGACAACATTGCAGTCATAGACAAATTTCAAGCTAATAAAATAAGAGAATCAGCACTCATAACACTGCCAATGAATTATGGATTAAATTGGAGGAAAGGCAAGTCACAGGCAGGCGCTGGGACATCAATTAACCCCCCACCCCCACCCCCACACAAGCCTAACGGCATAAGTGAAGTCCACAACAACCACTCACTTCATCTAAAATTGGATTTGTTTTCTTCTCTTCTTCTTCTTCTTCTTCTTCTTCTTCTTCTTCTTCTGCTGTGCTCGTCTGGAATGTTTTAGACGTCACTGTGTTGTGACTGTTTACAGCAGAGCTGCGATATTTGAACCTTTCAGTTGACACATCCTACTAACTTTGATCGCTTATGGTGACGTCATTAAAAGACATGCTCCAAAGCAGGAACCTGTCTGTGATGTGATAGGGCCATCACTTGTTGTAAGCCTGAGTGCACGGAGGAATAGGTGGTCAGTCTTTACCTCACTTAGTGAGATGACGAACGCAGAAGTGGCATCCTCATTTAACTGTGCTCACGACACTATCAGTGTAGCTCCCTGCACTAGCTCACCCGCTGCCATGACGTCATGCCAAAGGATAATCATCATCTCCAGGTGTCAGTGATAGTTTTCCCAAGACTGCATATCCTCTTATGTTCTTGATACATTTTCATTCCACACACTATTAAGAAATACCTCATTTCAAATAGTACTCAATCAATCAATCATCAATCATGTGCCATGCCAGAATAGCGTGGGCGGTCATGACTCGCCATTTCACTCGGTCACCAGCGTCGTGGATCAGCTCTGTGTTCCTGTCTCGACCATGCCATAAGGCCAAGCCATCCAGGTATTTACTTATCGGTCTTCCCCTTGGTCTGCTTCCCTTCGATCTTGCCAGTTGTCACTAAGTTCTCCAATCCATTTCTTCTCATAACATGTCCAAAACATTTTGACTGTCTACGTCTAATTTCTCTAATCAATTTACGATTTTCATTTGTCTCCTGTAGTACTTGGTCATTAGTTTTTCTATCTGTCCATGGTATTCTTTACATTTTCCTCAGAAACCACATTTCTGCAGCCATCAGATGTTTTTCAGCTTGACTGCTCATTGTCCAAGTTTCACATCCATACAAAAGAACAGGCTCTATGTCACACCTCAACATTCTTTTTCTCATTTCAGCTGAATTCTTTTTATTGGTCAGTATGTTTTTCAACTTGCTAAAGGCTACATTCGCCATGGCGACTCTTGTTCTAATCTCTAAAAGGCATCTCCCATCAGATGTTATGACTGTTCCGAGATAATTGTACCGATTCACTTGTTGAAGAATATTCCCATTTACTTGTATATTACATTGTGGTATTTCGTTCTTCCTAGTGACGACCATAATCTGTGTCTTTTTACAATTTAATTCTAATCCCAATTTGTTGCAGATCCTACTCATTGTCTGCAATCAATACTGTATCATCTGCCTATCTAATGTTATTGATGTTTCGTCCTCCAATGCTGATTCCATTTATATCTTCTACATTTCTGAAAATATTTTCACTGTACAGGGAAAAAAGATCTGGAGACATTACACATCCCTGCCTAACACCTCTCTTAATAGGCTGATATTGTCCCACTTCATTATCAATCCTTATGGCAGCGTGTTGTTTCCAATATATGTTTTTTATAAGTCTAATGTTTTTCCCATCAATTTGTAGATCTGCAAGTACATCTACATGTTGACATGTCTTACTCTATCGAAAGCCTTTGTGCAGTCAATAAAGAAAAGATGTATATCTTTGTCTATAGAACGTTCAATAACTGAATGCAGCATATACACAGCATTTACTGTACCCTTGCCTTCCACAAACCCACATTGTTCTTCCCCTATTTCAGGTTGTATTTTCTTCCTCACCCTTTGCATGATAATTCATAGCAAAATCTTTGTGATGTGACTCATTATACTAATTGTTCTATGTTGATCACATTCCAAGGTTCCTGATTGCCAGCTTTCATATGTTTAAGAACATTTCGAACCTCCATTTTGAAAATTGGCAGTCATTCATTATTATATCGAATATCATACTGCTCATCTCTGTTATCATCATAAAGGTTTTTCACATAGTCTGACCATACATGCAGAATCTGATCTTTTTCTATTATGATTTTGCCATCTTGTTCTTTTATTAGTAAGTTCCTGAATTCTTTTGTGCACTAATTTGGTATTTTGACTGTTGTGTTGGTTTTCAATTTCTAAGCGATTTTCCTCAAGCCATGCTTCTTTTGCCTCCTTACATAATATTCTGACTTGTCTGTGAATTTCTTCATATTTGGCAGAATTATTTGTGTTGAGTCTTCTTGTTTCCATTAGCTATAAAATTTCTTCAGTCTTCCATTTCTTACGACCCACCTTCTTTAATTTTGGAAGTTGTTTCTGCAGCCAAACTGATTGAATTCCTCAACATTTCCCATTGATCATCCACATCCTGGAATAGGATCTCTAGATCAGATAATATGTCAAATCTGTTCTGTACTTCTATCTTGAATTTGTTTTGTACTTCCTTGTCGTTACTCGATGTCCATAATCGGGAGTCTCTGTGGCGAAGTGGTCAAGCCGTTTGACTCGTGCTCTGAAGGTTGTGGGTTCGATTCCAGCCTGCGCCCTTTGGTTTACGAGTTAAATGTTTCGGAGACTCCTGTGGGTCGTCGCTAAATGCTACGGAATTCGTGCTTTGTGCGACGCTTTCCGCGCTACGGAAAGAGACTGAGCCATATGGGATAAAACCCGGTGCAATGAAGTCGACCCTGTCGACTTTTAAGCGACTTTTAAGCGACTTTTACTCAATGTACACAAATTATAGTTAGTGTTTCCTGTTTTATACTTGACTTTATTTAACTTTATCCTCAATGTTCCTGCAAGTAATCTGTGGTCACTATAACAATCAGCACTGGGAACTATTTTTGCTATTGTTAGCGCATTTCTAAATCTTCTGCTAATCAAAATGTAATCAGTCTGGTTTCTAATCCTGCTATCAGGACTCCTCCATGTCCATAATCTTTTAGTGTGTTGCTTAAACCAGGTGTTTCCTACAATCATTTCCTGCTCTTTTGCTCACTCTACAAGTCTGTATCCTCTTTCATTTCTCTCTCTTAAACCATAGTTTCCTACTGTGTATCTATCATCTTGATTTCCTACTTTTGGATTGAAGTCCCCTATTATGATGTTTATTTCTGAATTTTTACATTTCTTTAAAGCAGACTATGTCATTATAAAATTCTTCTACACTATCTTCACTGGATTCTCCTGTTGTGGCATATGCTTGAACTCTTAACTAGTAGAACTCTGTCTGACACGTGTGGTATTTGTGAGAGGAAAAGAACAACCACACCTCTACTATATTTTCGCTAGTTTATAAAGACTGCCTTGTGTTCATATAATCTAGTTTCCTACTGTGTGAGCAGAAATGAAACAGTATGAAGAATGCTGTTAGCACTACAAAAGCAAGCAAGCTACTAGTAAAATATGACAATATGCATCTTCCTGTAGCAACATATAGAGTCCGCCAGGATGATTTTGCAATCACTAACGAAGAACATTTCTTCTACAAGGTGACCACAGAATGTCTGTACGACTTATTGAGTGCTACTGCACTGAGATTCTTTTTCATGACCTTTGTACTACTTGCTACACATCTGTAACATGCTCATCATGGTGTTTCTGTCAAACTATCACTATAAGGTGCTGTAACCAGTGGAGCACTGGCCAAGGTATCAGCATGCCCCATGACAAGTAGACCCCCATGGGTTCCTGATGACCAGTGGGCCCCATGGGTTCCTGAGACAAGTGGACCCACGGGTTCTTAATAACATGTGGACCCCATGGGTTTCCAATGACAAGAGAGCCCCATGGGTTCCTGAAGACAAGTGGGACCCTGTGGGTCCCTGATGACAAGTAAGCCCTGTGGGTCCCTGATGACAAGTGGATCCCATGGGTCACTGCAGAAGTGGGCCCTTAAACATGAGGTAATATGTTTGAAATGATAGTGTCATTTTAGCAGCTGCGTTTCTAGGCAACCAACATCTTTAGATCCCGCTCCGAACTGGGAATGTGTGTTTATGATCTACCTTGAATTTCTTGCAACAGACATTTTCATCTTACATAGATGTCTTAATCCTTTTCTTAGAGTAGCCACTTCTTAAAAAAAAGAAAGACATAGAAGTGGCTTCTAAAAGGAAGTGCAAGCGGGTTCACACCAAACTCTGCATGTGACCGTGACTTATGGAAGCTGCTAGAGTGTGTGTGTGTGTGAGCATGCGTGTGTGCAAGCATGCATGCGCGTATGTGTACACATGCGCGCATGTGTGTGTGTGTGAGAGAGAGAGTTGAGGAATATAACAACACTTCATATGAGAGATAACACCATTGTGTTATCTGCATGAGACAGACAGGCAGACATGAGACTGCATGAGACAGACAGGCAGACAGATAGGTAGTATATACAGTAGGGTAAATAGACAGATAGGTGGGTGGATGGATGGATGGAAGGGTGGATGGGTGGATGAATAGATAGATAGATAGATAGACATGGATAGACTAGATAGATAGATAGATAGATAGATAGATAGATAGATGAATAAATGGATAGATGGACGGACAGACAGGCAGGCAGCAGATAGAGAAAGAGAGAGAGATACAGACAGAGAGAATCTGCTTGTGTGTGAGTCACAGATCTTCATTATTTTCTCTGTCCATATACATCATGCACATGGAAGTGACAGCCAGAAAGCACATCCCGCTACTTAATAATGCAACAAATGATGATGTTTACGACATTGCTGATAATAAGTTTGATCAACTTACTGCATCCTCAACTATAGCTTCCACATCCTCAGAGCTGGCCATCCCAGAGTCATTCTTCAAAGAATCAATTTTCCTGAGGAATATCAGAAATCATGAAATCTCATTTTAATTCTTCACATGCACATCAAGCTAGCCTAGACAAGGTGATGGAGGAGAGTAAGATAAAGGTATTATCATAAATGTTAGAGAGTTGAATGCTAGTTAGGAAGCAGTTTAGACAAATCAGAATATGAAAATAAGAAGCAAAAAACAAGAGGAGCTTGCACTTGGAATCTTGAGGAAGTGAACAGAAAATAAAACTAGTACCAAAGTTAGAACTGTAATGTTCTATTGATCTCTCACTTCCATACATTATTTCATCCACACATCACTTCTGAAGCCTATCAAACGAGAACACAATATCAATCCCCCCCCCCCACCACATCGAATATTATATATAAAATATATAGGCCTACTTATCCACCACCAAGTGAGTTCCTTAGAAGTCATATTTATCTTTCTAGGCGGCCAAAGCAAGATTTGAAAGAGATGAACACTACTGATTAACCGTCTCATTGGAAAAACGAGAAATACGAGATTACGGACAAAGTTCAAACATCTTACCACAACTCTGGCTAAAAATCAAATCTGAATGATAATAAAAATAAATATAAATACAAATATTTTTTTTTTTTTTTTTTTTGCTAACCACTCATTGAAAATTGCAGGAATACTACAAACCAGCATCTTTCAGACATCTTTCTACTAACTTTGTGCTACCAATGCCAAACGGGCCATTTCAGAAAAAGGCTCCATAACTCATGACAACATTTTGCGATTCGAAAGACTCTCAATTCTGTCAGAACGAGATGTACGGTTAGGAGAAATGCAAACACCCGGCCACGGAGCCGGCAATATTAATCCAATATATATATATATATAATATATATAAAAATATATGAATAGCTAAACAAAGTGAAAATATCATCAGTAAACAGAGGTAATGACTGTAACCAAATAAGAAAAAAAAAAAACTACAAAGATTTATCTAAAAGAACACCCCCTGAAACAAGTAAAGAGCTTCAAGTACTTAGGAAGTATAATTTTATCAAATGGCAAATCAAAAGACGAGATCGAAAATAGATGCAATAAGGCAAACCAACTCATTGGAAAAATGGCATAAATACTAAAGAACATGTATCAATAGTTACAGACATCTTTCTACCAACTCTGTGCTACCAATGCCAAATCTGGACCATGACAGAAAAAGAGAAAAGAAAAATGACAACAGAAATGAGATTCCTGAGAAGAATACTCAATGTTGTCAAGAACACATATTTGCACAGTAATTGCAATTGATGACATCCAGAAAATCCTGGACCATTTTATCAAACCGGTTCAATCCCCAAGCTGTACTGTTCAGAAAAATGAATCCTGTAACTACAAAGACCTGAACACAAACCACTCATGTAATCAGCAAGTGCATTAACCACAATAATACTGCATCTCCTCACATATACTTGAGATTGTGAGGTGAGCTGACCAGTTACATTCCTTTCAACCCCTGAGCTGTACTGGTCAGAAACATGAAATTACAACCACAGAGAGGTGTACTCAAACCACTGACATAGACAGCAAATGCATTAACCATACTGCTACTGCATCTCCTCACATATGAAATTATGAGGTGAGCTGAGGAGTTAACACTCCTCACCACACAGCTCAATAAGCTACAATGTACAGAAACAATACCCACCTCTCCTTATCTTCTGCGATTAACCTGTTCAAGTACGACTGCAGATCTATCTCCTGCTGGATCCTCTTCTCCTCAATCAGGTTCCATCTCCGTTTCTTGGCCACCCTCAGGGCACTCGTGATATCGTCCCCAAAATTCAGCTTCTGTTCTTTCGCCAACTCATGGGCTGGAAACAAACAATTTCAGCATGAAGCAAACAATGCCAGGACTACACATGTACCCATCAACATGACTCAAGTACACGAAAATAATCATTCATGGCAACATGTGGTAGTGGAGTGGTTAGAGAACTAGTTTGGAAACCTGTCATCCAGGATTAATTCCCAGCACTGTCATCCAGGATTTATTCCCAGCACTGTCATCCAGGATTTATTCCCAGCACTGTCATCCAGGATTTATTCCCAGCACTGTCATCCAGGACTTATTCCCAGCACTGTCATACAGGATTTATTCCCAGCACTGTCATCCAGTATTTATTCCTACAACTGTCATCCAGGATTTATTCCCAGCACTGTCATCCAGGATTAATTCCCAGCACTGTCATCCAGAATTTATTCCCAGCACTGACATCCAGGATTTATTCCCAGCACTGTCATCCAGGATTTATTCCCAGCACTGTCATCCAGGATTTATTCCCAGCACTGTCATCCAGGATTTATTCCCAGCACTGTCATCCAGGATTTATTCCCAGCACTGTCATCCAGTATTTATTCCTACAACTGTCATCCAGGATTTATTCTTAAAACTGTTATCCAGGCTTTATTCCCATGGTCTGTCATCAAGGCTTTACCCACACCATAATTAAACTTAACACAATTTTTTTTTGCATTTGCTCACTTTGAATTCAAGTGTAGTCCATACATGGGCTATTGCTTCTAGTGCGGTGGATTGATTTTTGCATGTGGATAATTTTCCCTATTACCAATGTCCCTCGCCATCACTGGTAGATCCAATCCAACTTCTGAGGTACTGTTTCATGATGCCTGTAGCTCAGAACATCTTACTCCTTATTAGAGGACACACTAGACAACATAAAAATGTAGTTATCCCGCCGGGATTAGAACCTATCACCTCCAAATGATAATGCCACCTCACTGTTGGAAAAAAAAGTATTTTGACACATGAATTTCAATGAAGGTCTTAGAAAAGCTCCAAAAACATGTATAAAGAAAACAAAAATAGGGCCAATAAACTACTACCTCTTACTAGTACCCAGAGACAAGAAAAAAATTCAAAACTCTTTGACACTCACCTCGCTTCAGTGCAGGCGATTGCTTCATCATACAGACTTTGCTCAAAATACGATTGCCCCATAAAGAAGTGACCTTTGACCCATGACCTGTCAATTTCTAGGGCCCTCTGACAGTCCAGAACAGCTTTGTCCCACTGACGTAACTTGAGATGACACAATGCTCGATTTGTGAAGAACAATGCCGTGTTTGGGTTCTTGATCTATGGAACAAGATACATGTACTAGACAGAACTCAATAATTGTCAATTTTTTTATAAAGCATACATGATGTCGCCGACTCCATGGCGAAGGGGTTCGTAATCCCACATGCCGCATTCAAAACAGAGCTGTGGGCAATTCGGCAGCAAACTGCATTGTTTTGGTTTTTTATGACATGGTATGGGTGCCGGTCATTCATAAAGCAATGGCAAACTACTGAACATAAACTTGCCCAGGAATCACGAACAGGCAAGAAATGCTGGGGTTGACTGTTACGTCCTGTTAAGGACATGCAACTAACTAACATGATATCTTTACAGGAAGCCTCCATGGCGAAGTTATTACATCACATGGTTTGCATTCTGAAGGTTTGGGTTTGATTCCGGACGTCATTTGGTTCATGAGTGTATATTTTCTCACTGCTCAGGTTGCTGTGGAACTACAAACAAAACTCAATTTCATAAGCACTTGGTGTGGTGAAGCTGGTGCAATGGTCAACCCAATGTAAGCAGCAGTGACATGGTTCTCTTTGAATAACCATATTGTCAACACTCCCACACCAACTGTACATCTGTGCACAGAGAATGTGGAAAGAACGCAGGCAGTGAAATAGCTGGGGATATGATTTGATAGAAGCCTTGCTTATAATGAGCACATAGACCAAGTGATAACATAACCCAAGTGGGGTGTGGCTGCGATGAGGATGATGGCAGTGGCAAATTGTGAGCAGCGCAATTTAAGTCTTCTATGCAAGGATCTCATCCTTTCTGTTCTGCGATGGCTATTAAGACTCTCAGCCATAAGATGGAGAGGATACAGAATGAAGCTATGCTTATTATACTTGGATGTACAAGAGATACGGCATGCAGGGCGATATGCTACCTTGATTTTCCAACCATGGGGGACAGAATACAAATTTGCCTAGCACAGGTCTACCTCAGAGTCAACGCAAACACTCAACATCCACTGAATAGTGAAATTAAGAAGGTAGGGCAGCAGGTTAAAAAGAGGAAAGTTGTAGATGGGTCAAGCCAAAGACATTTTTCAACAGGTATTTCCACTTGATGACTTAGAACCTGGCGAGGAGTGGGTACAAGTGCCAACAGAATTCTGTACATACTTTTCAGTTTGCATTCAACTAGACAGAAAATACAGACTAAAAAATCCGGCTGCTGTGTAGGTGGAAGTACAGGCTTTGATCTTTGAGAACTCTTTAGAGGGTGATGCTGTCATTTACACAGATGGTTCGGTCGTTCGACACTGAGAAGTTTGTGGGCTTTTGCATCTCAGGCTGTAGGGAGAATTGTGAAGGAAGATTCTGGTGCTTTTGCCTTCACAAGTAGTCTGGTAAGGAAGGTCATGGCAGTAAGTAAAGCAATAACATGGCTCGAGACATAGACATTCACTTGGGCATGCTTCCTTAGTGTCCTCAATGAGTATGCTCAAGAAGATAGAGATGGATTGGATCCGAAGACAGTGGGTGGTGTTTTTGTGGGGGTAAGTCTGGCAAAGATTAATTTCATTTTCATGCCAAAGCATGCAGAATGTACAAGGAAGGTAGCAGGATGACAGGCTTGCAGGTAAGGCTACTGTGGAAGGTGGATGAGCCATGGACCAGGCTAATATACTGAAGGAAGACTTTATACATAGCTGAAGTATGAATAAATGGATACTTCATACATAGCTGAAGTATGAATAAACGGATACTTTATACATAGTTGAAGTATGGCTGTTTAAATATCAAGAATAATTTTCCAGATTGGTATCCCCAATACAAATAATTGTGTCCCCAGGCGAGTTCAAGAATTGTTAAATTGTTAACTTATCAACATCTCCAGGGCTTCTATGCGACTTTCTAGTTGCTTGTTCAATGTCCAGGATTCCGCGCCATACAGTAGCGTTGAATATACGTAGCATTTGACAATTCTCATTTTTAATGCGTTATTAATCTCTCTAGATGTTAATACTGATTTCATGCCGTTGAAAGCATTTTTAGCCATTCCTATTCTCTTTTTGATTTCCATTTTACTGCTGCCATCATCTGTTATTATATGTCCAAGATAAGAGAAACTTGTCACTTGTTCTAGTATCTGCCCGTTTACTGTGATGTTCATTGATGGCCTTTCATTTTCAATGCTAATAATCATAGTTTTTTTGTTTTTTGGATATTAATATCTAAGCCACATTCTGCACTGTGCCTGTTTACTTCTTTAGTTCCTAATATTTGTTTATTAAAATGTCGCTTTCACTCAATTAATTGCTGAAGAATTAAAAAAAAACAGTGTCCAGCAGGGAATCGAACCACAAGCTCCCTGCGTATCAGGTGGGGACACTTACCACTATGCTACTGAAGATACGATCTGGATTCGGCGAAAATGTGTAATATAGCCACTTCGTATGCCCAGATGACTGTCACTTACATTAAGTCACGTGACTTGGCAAATCACGTGACCAGCCGGGAAAAGTTCTACTATGAATAAAGGAACAATTTATTCATAGTCGGGGTATGAATAGTCACTTCGTATACTGAATGCTCTACGAGAAGTAAGATTTTTGCGAGAACCAAGTGATGACTGTAAATCTACAAGTTGTACAACATGGTCAGACTGCGAGAACAGCAAGTTAAAAGAGGTGTGGCCAGACAAGAGCACAATGCAGGAAGCCAA
Source organism: Cepaea nemoralis (assembly GCA_014155875.1). Classification (NCBI taxonomy): domain Eukaryota; kingdom Metazoa; phylum Mollusca; class Gastropoda; order Stylommatophora; family Helicidae; genus Cepaea; species Cepaea nemoralis. The sequence continues at coordinate 257,224 of JACEFZ010022263.1, read as the reverse complement.
AGAAGATGAATAAACCAACACAGAACTAATGTTGTAAGCCGCTACACGCTGACATTTACTGAGGGGATCCAATTACATGCAGTCTGATGGTTCGATGTTCAATGAAGATGGTCTGTTCTGTTGACTAACTAATTGACATTTGCTTAATTAATAATTATTCCCATATTGTTGGACACTGGCATAATCATTCCCAATTTGTTGTAAATTTGCATAATCATTCCCATTTTTTGGAAACTGACAATGGAATCATTCCTATTTTGTAGGACACTGACATTGAAATTATGAAATCAAAAAGTTGGCTGATTCAGTATCTCAGATGAGGTGCCATATTTATTTTACGTTCACAGCGTCGCAAACTAAAATGACACTCATTTCAAATTTATTAGCAAAATATAACACAACTAATGACTAAATACGTGATGTTTCTGCCACACATCTAATCTGGCTTCTCAAATACGCTGTCTAACTGTCCAGAAACACCACTATCATCATCATCATCATCATCCATTGTTTCGTTTTCACTCACAAATCAAATGTCAACACTGGAGCTCAGCCACATTTTTACGAATTTACGAAATGGCGTTACAGACTAACCGACTTCTCTGGGAACTTACGATAGCCTTGGTGTAACAGTTGATGGCGTCATCATACTTGCGAGCGGCAAACAGCTTGTTTCCCTGATTTCTCAGCTCTAGAGCGCTCATGGTGTGGTAGACTGACTCTCTGTTCCTCCACACTCAGCTTCACGTCTGCATTCTCCTTGCTCGTGTAAAACTATCACCCGGGTTTCGCTATGGTTTTCTAGGCTAGCCGGATTATACGAAACAAAGCATATTTCACTAACGTTCCATTAGAGGAGACAGTGAAAATAATAAGGGAACGCATTGAAGACAAACAACTAAAATTAGGCATACCAACACCTATTCTGGAGAGGCTACTACTACTATGTACCGCCAACATACAATTCAATTTTCTAACTAAGTCATACCGCCAAATTGACGGAGAGGCCATGGGGAGTCCTCTTGGTCCTATTCAGTTCTAGCGGACATCTTCATGGTACACATTTAGAAGAAAAGAGATCCTCAGACATCAACAACTTGGCCTTTTACCGTCGTTATGTGGACGATATACTAATTATCACCACAGACGAGCTACAAGCAACATCGTTCCAGGCCACAATGAACAAGACGCATAAAAACATCTCTCTATCTGTGGAACACGAACACAACGAAGCGTTACCGTTCCTAGATATTCTTATGAGACGTAGAGCAGACGGCACAATTCAAAGATCGGTGTATCGCAAAGGAACATGGACTGGCCAATACCTAAATTTTCAGAGCTTCACACCTGTCCAGTACAAACGGGGCTTAGTACGGACCCTGTTTGACCGTGCTAGAAAGATATGCACCCAGGACACACTGACAGAGGAATTTGAAACTCTGAAGAATGTCTTAAACCTGAATGGGTACTCCACAGGATTTATAAAGCGCCACTGCCAACAGCCCAAACCTAAACCAGACGTAACTACAGACCCTAAACTCAAGGTATTCATCCAGCTAACCTTTCGAGGGGATGACGTAATGCAACGTCTACAAGACCAGCTTACTACAGCAGTAGGCCGAACATTCTGTGCTGCAACTCCAGTCATTAGATATAAAACTGTACCGATTCCTACACCAGCAGTCAAAGAGCCTGTTCCTCTGTACGCCACAAACAATTGTATTTACCAATTCACATGTAGATGCCAGGCCTTCTACATTGGTAGAACAGAGAGACAGCTTAACAAACGAGTGTCAGAACACATACCTCAATGGGTCAACAAGATACAACACACAGGAGATGCTAGCCTCGTGGGGCCGACATACCCGGCGTCTTCAATTGGTAGGCACATTATCGAAAGCGACCGTGTGGTTGACAGAGACACTGCCTTTCGCGTGTTGTTTAACACACAAAATACTCGCTTGTTAAAATTTGCAGAAGCAATTATGATCAATCAACGCAAGCCAGAATTGTGCAAACAGAAAGACATGTTAGTCACCTTAAAATTACCGTGGTAGATAATTGACATTACCGTGCGAATATGTGTATATTTTAACTTGAAGGATTTATCTAGTTAATTCACGTAAGTTGTGTGATTTCTGCAGTATGTACCTGGCGAGATGCAGCGAAATATGCCAGGCAATAAACCGTGCAATCTATTGTTTGTGTCTTCGTTATTCAAATTCACTACGGGAAAACATTGTTTTGAAAGCATATTTCAACAGAAGTCACAAAAGTTATATTGCGCGATTTATTGCCTGGTATATTTCGCTGCATTTCTTCGGGTGTCTACTGAAGAGCTATATCATTATCATCATTTTCAACTGCTGCCACCAGGCGCCGTGGAGAGGGATAGTTGACGCTTCAGCGTCCGATGGGTAGAGCTGATTAGTGTCATTTCGTGTAAATGAGATTAAATGAAATGTGCACTGTTTTTGATGTCATCAATCCATTTTCTTTTCGGGCGTCCACTTGCTCTCGTGGCAGAACTTCTTTTGTGTAGCACCAGTGCTGGTAGTTAATGGTGTTGCATTCTAGTGAGATGGCCGAACAATTTGATCTTCTGCCTTTCAATATACGTGGCACAAAGTGTTGATCCCACTGTCTGTCAGATAATATAATTTCTCGGATAATTAAATTGGTAGCTCTCCTTTAGCTCTACTTTAGCACTTCATCTTGCAGGTGTTGATTGTGTGTAGGTATGGTTTAGATAATGTACAAGTTTGACATTGGTAACATGGTGATGTGAATATGCTATTTATTATCTGTCGGTTTGTGGGCATAAGCATATTTGTGTGGTTCTGTATATGTGATAGTCGATATATAAGTTCACTTGCTTTTTGATATCTGATTTCGATTTCTCTGTCTATTCTGCCATCTTCTGTGATCATACTTCCTAGATATTTAAATTCTGTAACTTGTTTCAGAGGTGTACTATTTATCAGTACATTTAGTAGATCAGAAGATCCGCTCGTCACTGTATAACAGACACTGATCGCCTGCAAAGGAAAGCTTATTTATTGCACGATTTATTGCTTGGCATATTTCGCTGCATCTCGTCAGGTGCATACTACATTTGGGCATAAACTATATACAGGACATTACAGTCAACACCAGCATTTACCAGCTGCTTTTGATGTCTTGACAGCTTTACGTTCAATAGTTTGCCATTGCTTTCTGAACGACCGGCTCACGTACCTTTCCGTAAGAAACCAACGCGACGTGATCCGCTGAAGAATCTCGTACAGCTGTGTTTCGTACGTGGGTATACGGGATTACGAACAGCGTCCTTAACTTCTTCGCCAGGGAGACCGGCATAAATTAATTATACTTTCGCTGAAATACTTAAAACACGGAGACACTGTTAATGTTAGCATGTGCAGTACAGTATTTGTTATCCCCACGGTAATCTCAAATCTATAAGATAAAACGAAACTTTTCTATTTCCACAAAACTGCTAAGGCCTCACTATATCTGACCAATCGTTTATTGTTCGTTGAATACAGTATCATCATCATCATCATCATCATCATCATCATCATCATCATCATCATCATCATCATCATCATCATCATCATCATCATCATCACCATCATCTTCTTCTTCTTCTTCTTCTTCTTCTTCTTCTTCTTCTTCTTCTTCTTCTTCTTCTTCTTCTTCTTCTTCTTCTTCTTCTTCTTCTTCTTCTTCTTCTTCTTCTTCTTCTTCTTCTTCTTCCGCTAAATTTTTAGTTCATTTAAAATTACTATAGTAAACAATTGATATTACTGTGCAAACATGTGTATATTTCAGCTTGAAAGATGAATCTAGTTATTTTACTCTTCGTTGTGTGACTTCTGCAGTATGTACCTGACGAGATGCAGCGAAATATGCCAGGCAATAAATCGTACAATTTATGGTTTGCGTCTTCGTTATTCAAATTCACTACGTTAAAACATAGTTTTTATCTTCATTTGTTTCTTGAAGGACTTGTTCATTGGTTTTTCTGTCTGTCCATGGTATTCTTTGCATTTTCTCAGAAACCACATTTCCACAACCACCAGATGCTTTTCATCTTGACTGCTCATTGCCATGAGACATAATGTATACATCCCTGTCTCACACCTCTTTTAATAGGCTGATATTGACCTACATCGTTATCAATTATAATGGCAGCTTGTTGTTTCCAATATATGTTTTTTTTTACAAGTCTAAGATCTTTTCCATCAATTTGTAGATCTTCAAGCATCCTTCGACGTGTCTCAGTTTATCGAAAGCCTTTGTATAGTCAATAAAGCAAAGATACAGATCTTTGTTTACTTCTACAGAACGTTATATTACTGCTCTCAGTATATACACAGCATTTACTGTGCCCTTGCCTTCTACAAACGCACATTATTCTTCTCCTGTTTCGAGTTGTATTTTCTTCCTAACTCTTTGCATGATAATTCTCAGCAAAATCTTCGTGATATATCTCATTATACTAATTGTTCGATCTTGATCACATTCCAAGGCTCCTGATTTCTTCGGGATTGCAATAAATATAGAATTAAATATTTCAGAATATGTCTCCAGTATCGTATATTGCGTTCAGCAATCTGGTGACTTGGTCTATTCCATATTCTTCTAAGGCATTGATCATTGCTATTGTGATGTTATCTGTACTAACTTCATATTTGATTTCTTCATTGTCTCTTTTACTCCATCTAGCCAGCTCTTCCCGGGTCGACCTCTCACCTTGTATCCCGATGTTCTCACGTAGAACGCTCTCGTCGCTGGTTGATCTTTTTCCATTCTATCTATCTCAAATTTCAAAACCATTAAATTATTTGTTACATAAAGTTAGTAATCAGTGTTTTCTTATTTTAGTTTCTTATTTGTCTCTCTATCCCCTCTTGTTGTTTCTTTTCCAGCTGCGTTTTTATGTATCTCATTTCACATGCTGTGATTTTACGTCTGTATGTTTCAAGGGCCGGTCTCTCTGGCTGTGGGGTTACAACACTTTCTCTCTGTAATCCCGTTTATCACGCAGAGTCTCGTAGCGGAGCGAGAGCTGAGGCGGTCCGACCCCCGCTCGTGACTTGCGGGATACTGAGCTCAGAAAGCAATGAGCTCAGAAAGCAATGGCAAACTACTGAGCGTAATCTTGCCAAGAGATCAACATACAGCTGAAAGATGCTGCTGTTGACAGCTAAGTCCTGTAAAGGATATGCTTAAAAAAAAATGTTTCAAGGACGGTCAGTTTCTGGCATTGGTAACTTTAATATTTCATATTTTAGACTGGGTGCAATTTGATAGTTGATGTTGTTGGCATCCTGTATTTTCATATCTACTCGTATTTCTCTATCTAGTCTAGATACTTATAATCTCTAACTTGTTTTAATGATTTTACAGTTATATTTCCGCTATAGTGCAATGGTGTTCGGCGAATTATCATGACCTTTGTCTTTTCGGTGCTTATCTTCAAATCAAAATCCTGTCTGTCTGTCTGACTGTCTGCCTGCCTGCCTGCCTGCCTGCCTGCCTGCCTGTCTGTCTGTCTGTCTTCCCCTCCCACCCACCCGTCTGTCTGTCCACCCGTCTTTCTGTATACCCGCCCGCCTTCCTGCTTGCCTGTCTGTCTGCACGCTTGCATATCTGTCTGTCTGTCTGTCTGACCACCTGTCTGCCTGTCTGTCTATCTGCTCGCCTGCCTGTCTGTATGTTTTTCTGCCTCTCTGTATAACTGTCTGACTGCATGCCTGCCTGCCCGTCTGTCTGTCTGTCTGTCTGTCTGTCTGTCTGTCTGTCTGTCTGTCTGTTTGCCCACCTGCCTGTCTCTCTGCCCGCTTGTCTGTCTGTCTGCCTGCCCGCATGCCTGCCTGTCTGTCTCTCTGCCCGTTTACCCGTCTGTCTGTCTGTCTGTCTGTCTGTCTGTCTGTCTGTCTGTCTGTTTGCCCACCTGCCTGTCTCTCTGCCCGCTTGTCTGTCTGTCTGCCTGCCCGCATGCCTGCCTGTTTGTCTCTCTGCCCGCTTATCTGTCTGTCTGCCTGCCCGCATGCCTGTCTGTCTGCTTGCCTGCCTGTCTGTATGTCTGCTTGCCTGTCTGTCTGTCTGTCTGCCCATCTGACTGTCAGTCTGTCTGTCTACCCGTCTGTCTGTCTGTTTGTCTGCATGCCTATCTGTTTGCCTGCATATGTGTCTGTCTGCCCGCTTGTTTTCTGCTTGTCTGTACTGTCCACCCGCTTGCCTGCCTGCCTGCCTGCCTGCCTGCCTGCCTGTCTGCCTGTCTGTCTGTCTGCCTGCCTGCCAGTCTGTCTGTCTGTCTGTCTGTCTGTCCGCCTATCTGTCTTTCTTCCCCTCCCACCCACCCGTCTGTCTGTCCACCCGTCTTTCTGTATACCCGCCCGCCTTCCTGCTTGACTGTCTGTCTGTACGCTTGCATATCTGTCTGTCTGTCTGTCTGCCCGCCTGTCTGTCTATCTGCTCGCCTGCCTGTCTGTATTTTTTTCTGCCTCTCTGTATAACTGTCTGACTGCATGCCTGCCTGCCCGTCTGTCTGTTTGCCCACCTGCCTGTCTCTCTGCCCGCTTGTCTGTCTGTCTGCCTGCCCGCATGCCTGTCTGTCTGTGTCTCTGCCCGCTTATCTGTCTGTCTGCCTGCCCGCATGCCTGTCTGTCTGCTTGCCTGCCTGTCTGTCTGTCTGCCCATCTGACTGTCAGTCTGTCTGTCTACCCGTCTGTCTGTCTGTTTGTCCGCATGCCTATCTGTTTGCCTGCATATGTGTCTGTCTGCCCGCTTGTTTTCTGCTTGTCTGTACTGTCCACCCGCTTGCCTGCCTGCCTGCCTGCCTGCCTACCTGCCTGTCTGTCTGTCTGTCTGTCTGTCTGTCTGTCTTTGTGCTCTCATTTGGACGAGGTTTGGTCCACGCTGTCGTTAAGAAGACGCGTTCGATCTTGAGCAAGCCTAACACCGCCGAGCTAGTGGTTGTACTGGTAGGATCTATCCATCTTATCATTGATCCTCCTGTAGTAATATAGCCGGAGCTTCATGGAGCGTAGGCGCACAGCTGTAGCTAACTGGGGCTCATTCTCACCAGATATCCGAACTGCTTTGTGCATCACCTTTTTATAATAAATTCATTGCATCAGTGGTGTTATGTTATTTCTTTCGCCATTATTTCTCATTCTGCCTTGTCTAATGGAGCCTGTAGTGTTTCCTTAAACTCCTCATTTATCATGTTGGGAGTTTCCTTTCTGTGATTAAGAATACTCTTCATGAGGGCGTTACCGTTTCTGACTCAGGTTAAGGAAATTACCCGCCTTAAGACCCATTTTGCATTTGGTGCTAGGCTCAAGTTTATGAACCAATCGGTACTCTGTGGGTCATATGGTCAGTATCACACCACCCCCTTTACTTCCCGAGGCACGTTCTGGTACATATTTTAGGCTGGGACCCCAGATTATCATTGTTAACAATTCGACCAACCCCGAGGAGCATCATACCCATAACCACCTGGGTAGGAGGTGAGTGTCTAGCCACTTCGCCACCTAGGCTCCCAAGGTTTAGAAGTTACCTGGTTCATCTAGCAGCATAAGATTGGTACATTTGGCAAGAACCAATGGTTTCTAATGATGCCACGCGCTCCTCTGATCTTTTGGGCAGTGAGATTCATTAACTCACCTTGTCGGATAAGGGCGAAAAATAGAAGGTTCGGTGTGAAAGATGAGGAAGTTGTTTTTTTTTTTTAATTTAAATTTTTTTTTCTTTTTCTTTTTAATTTTTCGTTCGCTCGCATTGAACTAAAGTGTAATCCACATAGGCTATTATACTTCTAGTAGTTGCCACTGGACTGATATTTGCGTGTGGATTAGCTTTCCCTATTAACAGTATCCCTCGCCATCAGACGAATCCGCTTCGACTTCTGAGGTATTTGTAATTTACATCGCCAAGTCAAGGACAAGAAGTCAGCTAAACATCCCACAGCGGTTTTAAATCGCAAAGAGTAGACCACATACCGCTGTCTTGGCAAACGTGTTAATTAAACTAAATCTACACACAGGTAGCCGATTCTGTGGCGAAAGAGTTACGGGTGCAATTTATAATCCCACATATAACATTCGAAACACAGCTATAGGACGATTTGGCAGCATCTCATCTCAGCAGCGTCTCATCTTCTTCTTCTTCTTCTTCTTCTTCTTCTTCTTCTTCTTCTTCTTCTTCTTCTTCTTCGTCTTCTTCAGCGTTCCGAGCCATTGAGGTTTTTTGCTGCAGATACAATCCGTCTCCATTCGTCTCTCTGGTTGACCTTCTCTTGCCAGTCGTCGATTCCAAGTGCTTGTAGGTCTGTATATATATTATCTCTCCACCGTCTTCTTGGTCTACCTCGGGGTCTACGGTCATTTATTTCCTGAGTGTAAGCGAGTTTTGTCTCCCTATTATCTTCCATTCTTTCTATATGCCCCATCCACTGTAGTCTATTAGCCTTCATGATACTAGTGATTAGCGGGGACTTAAACAGATCATAAATGTCTTTGTTACTTCTTTTCCACTCTCCACTTTGTGTATCCCTAATGGGTCCAAAGATGCGTCTTAAAACTTTGTTCTCAAAGGTTTGTAACAAGGCTTCGTCTCCTTTCGTTGTACTCCAGGTTTCAAAGCCATACAGCACAACTGGTCTGATCAGTGTTTTGTATATTGTGATTTTGGTGTTACGAGATATCGCATTTGATTTTAGTAGATGTTGTAGTGCATAGTATATCTTATTTCCAGAACTGATTCTAGTTTGTATTTCTTCCCTTATGATGTTGGAGCAGTTGAAGATTGTACCCAGGTATTTGTATGTTTCCTTTATTTTAATGGTCATATTATCTATTTGTATGTGGCCAGAGTTTTTAGCCATTCCTTCTCTTGAAATTACCATATATTCTGTCTTATCTTGGTTGATAACCAGCCCCATCTGTTGGGCTTTTCCTTTAAGTGAGTCAATATTTCTAATGTCTTTTGTTAATTTTCCCCTATAATATCTACATCATCTGCATAACCAAGCAACTTGGATGCTCCTCCAATATCACATTCCTCCTTTACCTTACTTACAACTTTCTCTAGAGCCAGATTGAAGAGTACCGGCGATAGTGCATCACCCTGTTTCAAGCCCGATGTTATTTGGAAAGGGTCTGATTTCCTGCCTTTATATGTTTTTATATTATATATTGGCGTTTCGCCTGTCTCGTGGTGTCTGTTGTTCTACCCAAAAATGGTTGAATAGTCTATGTAGCCATGCTGTTCCTACTTCTCTTGCTGCTTTAATTAGTTCATTTGGTATTTCATCTTGTCCCGGTGATTTGTTCTTTGGGGCTAATCTGTTGGCTTCTATAATTCCTTCATTTCAGCATGTCTGGTTCTAGTTCTTCGGTGGCATCTGTGTAGGTTTCTTGAATTCCTGTGACATCTGATGGGATGTTGAGAAGTTGTTCGAAATACTGCTTCCATCTTATTAGGATTTGTTTTTGTTCACTTATTGGTTCTCCTATTTTCGCTGTTATTTATTTCAGTTGGATCAAAGGGTTCTCCTCTGGTTCGTATTGCGCTTATCTTTTTGTAGAAGTTTCTAGTTGCCTCCTTGTAGTTTTCATTTAGAGTTTCTCCATACTCTTCCCAGTCTTTTTGTTTTTCCCTCTTAACTGTTCTATTCACATGTCTTCTCGCTATTCTATATTCTATGTAATCACATTCCTGTTTGCTCTTCAACCACTTTTAATATTTTTTTCTTGTTGTCTGTTACCGCTTTCTTTACTTCTGTGTTCTACCAACTTGTTATTTTCTTTATCCGTATTTTGCGTTTTTTCGTGGTTCCACATGTTATTTTTGCAGTATTTAAAATGATTGAATTGAACATCTCACATTTTTCTTCCACTGTATTTCTTTCTATAGGTAATTTTACAAAGATTTCAGAGAATGATTTAGATTGGGGGGGGGGGGGGGAGGGGGAGGGGTGGGCTCATTATTCATCCAGGCACAATAGCAGGAATTCCTGGACATAATATTTTTCTTTAAGTACGGTTGGTCGTCATAACTTTCCTCCTGGCACTGTTAGAAGTCGTGACTCATTCTGGGACCTTTGGAATTCATCCGTCTAGAATTGCGAGCCTTTTGGTCGCTTCTTCAGCAGTGGTTAGACTCTCTATTCTTAGAAGTCTATTTTGTATCTACTTTGATCTATTTTCCATCTACTTTGATCTATTTTCCATCTTAGTAGTATACGCTACGCTACAGTGTGTTTTAATGACTGTGCAGTTTTTGAAAATATTGCCGTTCCAAGTTTTATGTTTACCTATTATGTTGCATGAACTCCACAGTAGGTAACTACAAAACTTGGAACAATATTATCAAAACCTGCGCAGCCATTAAAAATACACCCTCTAGTAAGTTGCATGATTGATTAGCGATTGTTCTGCTCAGGAAGACCGAATGTAAATCTGGAGCCCCATGCATTGACTCTCAGGTCATCAGATGCACAAGCAGAGCTTGCATCCACCGAAGTGAGCTTGATTACAGACCTTTATCCCGACCATCTCCACAAGAACTGTCCTACCACGCTCTTCAGCCCCTCTCTAGCTTAGAAACCACAGGGCACGCCAGACGGAAACTGAGACTTTACATCTGGAGACACAGTCTGTGGATACAACCCAGAGCAAGGAGATGTTACTAGGTGTAACCACTATGAGATGATCTTCCTCTTATTACTCTCTCCCTCCTCCTCCTCCTTCTTGTATTTTATATTCCAATAGGCGTAGACACTCCACTAACTCACGTCAATGCCTCCTATCTTTTGCTACTTCACACAATTTCTTCCATTTCCTCTCCATATTATTGATTTGTCTCTAATTCACTTCCCCGGGCGTTTTTTTTAGGCCACCGTCTATTTCTTCTGCTCTGTGGACTCCAGAGGAAGCACTTTCTAATCATACTATAACAGGTTATCTCCTTGTGAGTCCTATCCAGTGCCAGCGTATTTTCCTCACCTCTTGTTTCACTGTGAATTGTCTAGTTGTCGCCTTGAGCTCCACATTTGTGATTCTGTCACCCCATGTTAATCTTTCTATTCTGTACAGGCACCAGTTAATGCATGTTTGTAGTTTGTCGCTAGCGTCTGTGGACACCGACTTCCTTGTGTTAATTTCTGTTGTATGAGGCGTCGGCCGTTCAGAAAGCAATGGCAGACTACTGAACATAAAAATTGTCTAGTAAATCACAAACAGATGAAAAATGTTGGCGTTGACTGCGACGTCCTGTAAAAAAAACAACATGCAATTAACTTTCTAGTTGATTAGTAATTAATTTTGGCACACAAAGACATTAAAACACATTATAACACGCATGCCTAAATAACTGACACTTTCCATACTTACAAGTATAACTGTTATTTAATTATGGCGCACCGTTTGGTAAGAACACTTGTAACAACAACCATGGTTAACAGAATGTTTGCATAAGTAAGAAATCTTTGTTCATAAGTAACAAATCGTTATTCATATGCAGATGCGATACTGGACCATCCAGTCACCGTAAAGCCTGTAAATAAAGTGATGCATCGAGAGTTCCTTTACTCTCGGCACCAGAATCTAACCCGCAGGCATCATCATCCAGTGACTCTCCTATGCATAACCTCACTGCTATAACAGTCTCTCTTTCATATTAGATGTTCTGCCTTTGTTGCGGACATATTCTAATTGCTGCCATGTGTTTATTACTTGTTACATCTTAATTCACCTAAAGTGTGGGCTTCCTCATCTCTGCCCTCCCCCCCCCCCCCCCCCCCCCCCCACGCTTCCCTCCATAATGACGTTGTCTAGGCTTTCAGTTTGCACTATATTTAATTTTCCCCACTTTTGTTTTCTTTCATAACCAATCTTCGTAAATATTGACTTCTTGCTGGATAGATCTATTCCCCTTTCTGTCCAACGAAATTTTAAATACTCTTCTGCGATATATACATCGGGACGTGATGGACACAGGCATTGATATTGCATCTTGGGAGCAAGTCGTCACTGATTGCGTTACATGGAAGGAAAATATTAGAAAAAGGATAAAGACAAAGGAGAAAATGATTTCAGATAGCGTGTGATACGTGAAACGGTGCGTGATGGTGGAAATGACTATGTGTTCACGTGTATTCATTGTTTGCGAACATTTACCACGTGAATTGGTCTGATCAGTAATATTTGCTATCGCAATGGGTATTACGCCTTTTCAGAAGCACAATTTAACAAACTATGATCTGTCCCAGATCAGCAAAGCAAATGCACTAACTGTACGCCTGTCGGAACTTCGATCTTAGACCAGTTGCTAATCAAGGCTTAGGGCCTGGTCTGTCTTGCCATGACATGTAGTCTTTAGGTTGCATTTCCTCTCGTCAGGATAGCAATTAGACGTGTTGCTAGGCTAAATATTATGATTATTTATATTTTCTTATGTTTCAGATCTTATGTTTGCGCCCCAGTGTTAGCATCTGGAGACGAAAGTAGAAAAACTCTCGAAACAAGACTTTATTTATTGACCCCATGGTGGCTGTTGGAAAAGATCGTGTCTACATCTGTAATGGAATGGTGACAGAACTTTCATAAACAATATGATTGTGTAACAATCATCGAAAAACATACCAAATTCACATAAAATAATACAACCTGCTAAATGACAACAAGTTCACTTATAATATAGAAATATAATCCTGACAATTATTGCGGACGCTACGGTTATCATTCTTGGAAAGTGAAAAGGAAAATAAATTGGGTGTTTGTAAAGTCTCACTACACTTTGCATGTAAAACAAATTTTAAAAATGAAGTACATAACGTCATAAAAAATGTGTTCCACTGTCCATCGTGAATCAATATGCAGTGACATTTTCGCAAATCGCATAATATCCCGAGGCATTTGGCCTGCCGCCAGTGGCGTGCAGAGGTTCTTTGATGCCCGGGGCCAACCCCTTGACTGGATGCCCCTAAATTGTTCTGTACCTCATTCATTCCTCCTCCCCTCCAACTGCACTATGCTGCCCCCTCTCACTAACTGGATGCCCCCCTCCAGGCTGGATGCCCGGGGCGGTCACACCCCCGCACCCCCCTCTGCACGCCATTGCCTGCCGCTCTCCATATCCGACTCCATTAGATTATTATCTATGGGGTTTCTTGAAAGGAAATGTTTATAAAAATAATATACACACATTCGAGGAGCCGAAAGAAGCAATCACAATTACCATTAAAGAAATAACAACAGACATGTTGCAGGAGGTATTTGACAATATGAAGAGACATGTACAGTCATGTTTTGAAGCCCGTGCAACACCTGTTATGATGAATACTTCATTGGTACTTTCCAGTTTCCCCAAAACAGTTAGACCATCGCAGTAACTATTGTAACTAATTTAATGAATCTTTAAGCACATTTTTAACACATTTGTTCTGCATACAAAGTGTAGTGAGACTTTACAAACACTCATATTTTAACAAAATGTAATATAACAAAGAATACAAGAAAGAGGCAAACAGCTTTTTTTTTTTTTTGGTCATGTGATGAGAAGAGAGGCATTGGAGAACATCGTGACAACTGGAAAGATCGAGGAGAAGAGAGGCAGAGGCAGACCAAGAGAAATCATGCTGGATGGATTGAGACGGTGGCATGGAGGAATACAACAGCGGAGTTGATCAAGAAAACTGAAGACCGAGATCTGTGGAGAGTCATGAACTCCTACCAGCCAGCATGGCACTTGATGATGATGATGATGATGATGATGATGAATATAACAAAATGTATTATGTAGCGAGATGTGGGAGTAACAACACAGGAAGTATCTTCTTTTGTTTCTCACAGAGAATAAGACCAAATAAAGAAATGTCTTAAATAATTAATAAAGCAGAAACAAGTATCTTCCCTGATAATTTCACATGAAGATTTCTCTCTCTCTCTCTCTCTCTCTCTCTCTCTCTCTCTCTCTCTCTCTCTCTCTCTCTCACACACACACACACACACACACACACATAATCGAGTGATAGAGAGGGAGTAAGAGGGGCGAGAAAGATACGGAGAGAGAGAGAGGGGGGGGGGAGAGTGGGGGAAGAGAGAAAGGGGGAGGGGAGAGCGAGAGAGATAAATAAATAGATAAAGGTAGAGAGAAAAGGAGAAATAGATCGAGATAAAAAGATGAATAAAGAACGAACGAACTATCCAATAAACGTTATTTTCAAAGGGTTAACAAATGGGCACGCAGGCCCGTCTGACACTTCTGCCTTTCTGACAGAGATTAAGAGAGAGAGAGAGAGAGAGAGAGAGAGAGAGAGAGAGAGAGAGAGAGAGAGAGAGAGAGAGAGAGAGAGAGGAGAGAAATCATGAGAGAGATGAAGATATATATATATATATATATATATATATATATATATATATATATATATATATATATATATATAGAGAGAGAGAGAGAGAGAGAGATAAAAGTAGAGACAAAAAGAGATAGAGCATGAGTGAGAGATAATGAGAGAGAGAGAGAGCGAGAGAGAGAGAGAGAGAGAGAGAGAGAGAGAGAGAGAGAGAGAGAGATTGCATTTGTGGTCATGTCAAGAGAAGAGAGGCACTAGAAAGCATCGTGACAGCCGTAAAGCTCAGTGGGTGAAGAAACAGAGGCAGACAGACAGAAACGATGCTGGGTGGATAGAGACAGTGACATGGAGGAATATCATCAGCACAGTTGATCCAGTATCCCAATGATCGAAAACTGTGGAGAGACGAGGACGCCTGGCCAGCTGGCAAGGCACACGCTGATGATGTGGGTGTAGGTTTTAGGCCTGTTATGTACACCTTGTATAATATATTAAGATTTCTCAATGTCTTCAGTACCATAATCTTTCACGCATATGTTCATTCAATCGAATGTTGTCTCTCCCCACTCTTCGCATTGGTGAATGTGTCAAACGTTTTAAGTTCTTCTATTTTGTGCAGTCAAAATTTAAATTACTTACTCAATCATTATTCAACAAAATCACACACACTCACTATGATATACTACTACTGGCACTTTGGCGTCTTGATAGACGATAGTTTGTTACATTGGGCTTCAAAAATAGCACAATAACTACACCCCATAGACTGTATTATCACAGAAGATGGCAGAATAGACAGAGAAATCGAAATCAGATATAAAATAACAAGTGACCAGACCATAGCACAATGCCTAGGCTGAATTTAGAGACCTATGTGTTGCCCATGCAGCATGATCCCTCTCATTTCCTGTCTAGTTTACTCTAAAGGAAAGGTAACATCAATACATCTGGGACAAGACAAGTTGCAGAAGCTCAGTGAAGCAATAACTGTCCGCCTATCGGAGCTTCGATCCTAGACCAGTTGCCGACCAAGGCTTTACTCCCCTGCCACGACAATTAGTTTGTAGGTTGCATTTCCTCGCACCAGGATACGGCTTATACCCTCCCAATTGCTCTCCTCCGCCTGAAGCCGTTGGCACAATGTGGGATGTCGGGTTTGCTAAGCGCCACCCAACATTCGGCGCTAATAGAAAACAGGTAGTATCGTCTACTGTCATACGGTAGCTCAGACATGACACTCTGATATAGCAAGAAAATCAAAACGATGTACTCCCTAAGTGACTTTAAACATAGAAGACGCAGACACTATGTTGTACGATTTATTGCCTGACATATTTTCCCGCGTCTCGTCGGGTGCATAATGTAGAGTTATATATCATATTAAGTGAA
Organism: Cepaea nemoralis; assembly: GCA_014155875.1. Classification (NCBI taxonomy): domain Eukaryota; kingdom Metazoa; phylum Mollusca; class Gastropoda; order Stylommatophora; family Helicidae; genus Cepaea; species Cepaea nemoralis. Next base: position 241,464 of record JACEFZ010022263.1, on the reverse strand, counting down.
TAAATGAATAATACTTCGGCTGAAACTCCTTCAAACATACAGTAACAGTTATTGTTCGAACGCTGAGCTCTGAGATACAGCCAAATATTCCAGGCAAAAAACCGTGCAACATATTGTTTGTGACGCCTGTGTTTAAACAGCTAGAAAGTTCAGCAGAAAAGTAAACATGTCCCCCACACCATAAGGTCCAAACCTATTAAATATTAATTTCTTTACATTTCACCCCATCAAGTGTGGGTTTATCACAATTTCTGCATTGAAAAACGAAAGTGATAATAACTGTGAAACAATAATTCTAACACAATTATGTTTCTCCATGGCGAAGAGATCAAATCATCTCCCGAGGTCAAGATGGCCAAATAGATAGGACCACTCGTTTTTAAACATTCGGTATGCTGATGCCGAGGTAAGGGGTTCCACCCCATACACCTGACAGTTGGACTAAAATGTTGACTTCTCATCCTTGACTTGGGGACGTAAAGTACAAGTACCTCTGAAGTCGGAGTGGGTTCCCCTGATGGCGAGGAACACTGGTAATAGGGAGAGCTAATCCACACGCGAGATTCAGTCCAGCACTGCTACAATACAGTTGTGTGTATGGGCTAGGCTTGAGTTGAAAGCCAGCGAGCGCCATCGGTTCGCAAGTGCATTTTTTTCGAAGACCCCTGGAGGTTGTCACAGGAAATATGGTGTTCGTGCTCTGTGTGATGCTGCCCGCACACGGTTACCTGTTCTGTGGAGAGACTGAACAGATGGGGGAAACCGGGCGCAATGAAATCTATCCTCTCGGCTTTTAACCATTTAAGACAAATAACAGGTCTGAAATGCAATAGCAGGCAAAATGTACACATAACCGATTATCACCGACACCCTTACAAATATCGTAAACAATAACTCAATTAAATATCCGAAATAATAAACAATTAAATTAAACTCTACAGCACAATCTTCCTAACAACTCTATGCAACCAAAGCCAAACCTGGACAATTATAGAAAAAGAGAAAATAAAATTTACAACAACGGAAAAGAGATTCCTGAGAAGAATACTCAATGTATCAAGAAGAGAGAAAATTAGAAATGTTGAAATCAGGACTAAAGTGGTAGTTAAAGCAGCGCTAGATTTCATTAGAAATCAGCAGAATAAATGGTTCGGCCATATAACCAAGTTTACACTAACAGTAGCAATAATGTAGCAACAAGCAATAATGTACAGACCAAAAGGAAGCAGAAGAAGAGGCCGACCATGTAAACGATGGACAGAAGGGATAACAGTCTATGGGAGTATTGATATGTGAAGCCCATAAACGGGCACTCTCCCACAGTTTATGCGTCACCTCGACACAGCAAGGTGCAAGAGGAACAAGATGAGATGAGATAAAATGAGATGAGCTGAGACTTCATTAAATGAACAACTGAACATTCTGCTGCTCGACTGGTCCCTATTCATACCGCATCACCGGCACGAGCCACTGTTTCCATGAGCCAATCAACCAAAGGCTGAAATGAATATATTCACATACGCAGGAGTGGGGAACCTCCGGTCTGCGGGCCTTATACGGCCCGTGAAATGGTTGTTCTGGCCCTACCAAGGCAATCGCAGGCGGGACTCCAAATTCAATAAATCTAGGAGCTTTATAAATAAATAAATCTAGTAGCAAATCACCAACACCAATTAAGATCACACGCCTCACCAAAGAGAAGCAATTTCCAACCATAAAATTATGGTTGAGTTAATTAAATGTATGACCAAATATAGCAGGCTAATTTATCAGTTGATAATTGCGTATGGCGCGCGAATGATGTTATAAATATCCAAAAGGGCACTTTGGTAGAAACAAAGGTCTCCCATCGCTGACTTGACTAAATATTTAACACAATTTTTATATCAAGAAACAATACTCTCATATCAGAATGCATTAGGTAAATCGTCCTGCCATATAATCTGTATACGGAAAGTTCGAATCTCCATTGGGCGCAGCTTGATTGTAAACGGTGGCGGCTTGAATGGTTCGTAGTCAAATGACGCTGAAAAGATTTACGTAACAGATCAGTTCCGTGCTTCTATTTAGTATCACGCAAGTGGGTACACAACAAAACAATGAAGTGAGTGTAAACGCAGAAGTCACAACCAATTGGTTGCAGGATTTATTGCCTGGCATGTTTCACTGCATCTCGTCAGGTGCATACTGCTAAATTATTTATCATATAAAGTGAAGAAAAATGTGAAGTGGGTAAGATATATTATACGGTTCATTCTTAAATACTAGGATACGATCAATAAGGGCGAGAGTTGTGCATCGCTTCCGCCCCAATTCCAGATTTATTACTAAATTATATCATCATCATCATCATCATCATCATCATCATCATCATCATCATCATCATCATCATCATCATCATCATCATCATCATCATCATCATCATCATCATCATCATCATGTGCCATGCCGATGAACGTGGGAGGTCATGTTTAGCCATCTCACATGATCACACTACTGTAGATTTGTCTTGATTGTGCCATATGACCAAGTCTTCCAGATATTTACCTCTCTGCTTTCTCCTTATTCATCAAATGCAGAGGTTCTAGAAAAACTGGGAATGAAGAGTCAGTTGATGAAAGAAATAAAGAGGAGACAAGTGAAATATTTCGGCCATGTTAAAAGACATGATACGCTTATAAAAACCATACTCGAAGGCAAGGTTGAGGGCAACCGAGCAAGAGGTAGACAACGATACAAGTGGGAAGATAACATCAAGAGATGGGCGAATATCAGCCTGACAGAATGTACAGTCAAGGCGAGAGACAGACAGTGTTGGCTATTCATTGCAGCCAACCTTCATTGTGGAGACGGCACCTGATTGATTGATTGATTCCTCTTTATTCTTTACCCATCAGTCTTGCCAGTTGTCACCAAGCTCTTAAGTTTATTTCTTCTCATTTATGTTTTATTGCACTTAATTTTTTACTGACTGACTTAACTTACTTACTTACTTTCTCTCTCTCTCTCTCTCTCTCTCTCTCTCTCTCTCTCTCTCTCTCTCTCTCTCTCTCTCTCTCTCTCTCTCTCTCTCTCTCACGCGCGCACACACACACACACACACACACACACACACACGCGCCTCTTGTTTATGTTCACAACATTCATTTGACCATGTTTTGTTTTCCCATGTGAATGTAACATGCACAATAGATTATTGATGAAAGAAAGATGAGTAATTGGAAGGGTCGAATATAAGACGGACCTGCGTACCCAATTTGTGATCCTATGAAGATAAAGTTAGTTTGTTTGATTCGTTCGTACTCTCGTGTTTTTATTTATTAATACTGTTTGTGTTGTCAATGGCAATGCTTTATTCCACCCGAAGCCAGAAGTGCAACAGGTAAGCTGTACTTGAACACAAACGTAAGTCCGTCATAAAATGGCGTTGAGGCTAGAGCCTTCATCAGCACACAAACAATAAACAGACATGGCACAACTACAAAAACATTTTACAATAGTGACCTAGTTGATGTGCATCCCTCATCCGTAAAGCCGTGTAACCGGTATTAGAGATACAGATCAAATCCAATGTTAACTGATTAAGTGTCATGGAATGATTAATCGTCTTAAGCGACTTCCTGTATCTGCTTATATACGGCAGTTTTCCCTATGCAACCCTCTTTAAGCTGATATATTGATTTGCTACGATGTTAACAACTTTGAAGTCATAATTGTGACACACCTCTACTGCTCATTTTCTGCCATTTATTTTTATTTGGTCCAAACCTACGTTTTGTTTGTTACGGAATCTGTTAAGTCCATTCTGATATGGACTTGAACCCATTACCACCGTGTCGGTAGACAAGCCATTGGTGCTAATATAAGCATTCTAGAGTGAACAAACATTGGACAGGTGCCCTAGGCTGAAAGTGTGGCACGTGTCATCATCATCATGTGGCACATGTTGTGGAGACAGTAGCTTTCATCACATCCCATTGGACAGTCTCCACCCGTCACCAGTTCGTCTGCCATATATATTTTCATGCACAGGTTATCTTTACGTCTTCTTCTTCCCTCCTCTTTCCCGAGACGTGCCTCACACCTAGGTATGCACATCAAAGGTCAGTGTGTCCACCTAGGTAAGCACATCAAAGGTCAGTGTGTCACACCTAGGTATGCACATCAAAGGTCAATGTGTCACACCTAGGTATGCACATCAAAGGTCAGCGTGTCACAAATAGGTATGAACATCAAAGGTCAGTGTGTCACATCCAGGTATGCACATCACAGGTTAGTGTCTCACACCTAGGTATGCACATCAAAGGTCAGTTTGTCACACCCAGGTATGCACATGAAAGGTCAGTGTCTCACACCTAGGTATGCACATCAATGGTCAGTGTCTCACACCCAGGTATGCACATCAAAGGTCAGTGTCTCACCCCTAGGTATGCACATCAAAGGTCAGTGTCTCACACCTAGGTATGCACATCAAAGGTCAGTGTGTCACACCCAGGTATGCACATCAAAGGTCAGTGTCTCACCCCTAGGCATGCACATCAAAGGCCAATGTCTCACACCCAGTTATGCACATCACAGGTCAGTGTCTCAAACACCTAGGTATGCACATCAAAGGACAGCGTGTCAAACCTAGGTATGCACATCACAGGTCAGTGTCTCACATCCAGGTATGCACATCAAAGGTCAGTGTCTCACACCCAGGTATGCACATCAAAGGTAGTGTGTCACACCCAGGTATGCACATCAAAGGTCAGCGTGTCACACCCAAGTATGCACATCAGAGTTCAGCATGTCACTTCCAGGTATGCACATCAAAGGTCAGTCTGTCACACCTGGGTATGCACATCAAAGGTCAGTGTCTCACACCCAGGTATGCACATCAAAGGTCAGTGTCTCACACCCACGTATGCACATCAAAGGTCAGTGTTTCACACCCAGATATGCACATCAAAGGTCAGTGTCTCACACCCACGTATGCACATCAAAGGTCAGTGTGTCACACCCAGGTATGCACATCAAAGGTCAGTGTGTCACACCCAGGTGTGCACATCAAAGGTCAGCGTGTCCGACTTTGATACGCATTTGTGTCAGGTTTGCTTCTTCTAGTCAGATTCCAGGTTTGGAAAAAGTAGGTTTGGACCAAACAAAAATAGATGGAGAAAAATGGAAAGTAAGGTTGTGTCACAGTTATGTCTTAAAAGTTATTAATATGGTAGCAGATATGTTGTTTTATATAACACACTAGCTGACCCGGCCCGGCTTCGCCCAGGCCCTGGAGGGGATCTATCTATCTATCAGTCTGTCTGTCTGCTTGTTTGTCTGTCTGTCTGGCTGACCCGGCCCGGCTTCACCCAGTCCCTGGTGGGGAGCATCTCATTTAATTCATATACGTAGTCATATAAGCTCTCCCGTTCCCGACTATCTGTTTGTCTGTCTATCTGTCTGTCCCGGCCCGGCTTCACCCAGTCCCTGGTGGGGAGCATCTAATTTAATTCATATACGTAGTCATATAAGCTCTCCCGTTCCCGACTGTCTGTCTGTCTATCTGTCTGTCTGACCCGGCCCGGCTTCACCCAGTCCCTGGTGGGGAGCATGTCATTTAATTCATATAAGTAGTCAAATAAGCTTCCGTTCCCGACTATCTGTCTATCTATCTGACCCGGCGTGGTTTCGCCCAGCTCCTGGCGCACAGTAACTTAAAAGAATGTCCTTCCACACACCATTCAATGAAAACTGTAGAAAAAGATGGGTTACAATGTTATGCATTATGCATTATTTTTATGCAAACTTTGAAAATGCCTTAAAGATTATATCATTATTTATTATAACTCATATGCCTGAAAATAACTATAGACAAAGAGTTTAACAATAGTGCAAGTAAGTCCAACAATATGACTATAAAGTATATAGAAATGTTATTAAATGTTATGCCCCTTGAAATAACTTTTCTAGAGTGAAGTCCCCCTGCTATATAGACATTATATAATGAAAATGGAAAAGTAAATGTTATTAAATAAGTAGAAGATGTTACATTAAGAAATTATTATCGTCGGTTGCACAGGAATGAAAGGAAGACGTGTAGAAAATTTCATCTCAATCGGATGTACCGTTATCGAACGCATCCAATACATAAATACCCACAAACACACACTCTGTTTTATAGATATAGATTAAAGGGAGAAAACTACTGTATTGTTATTTTAACTATAGTTCGATTTATAATCCCAAGGCCGTCACGGGAAGTTCGAATAAAACGGTTTATCATCTCATGGTACTAAATCAGTTAATACAAAGCTTTCGTTTTCCTCTTTAGTGATTTGTAAAATTGCCTATGATTCACACTGATATGTAGCCATAGGAGAGGTGCATCTTCTAAAACTTGTTGGTTTTTTGCTTGCTGGTGTTATGCCATAGACTTTTGATGCTGTTCAACTTCTGCATCGCTAGGTCTTTGTCTCCTTCTGCCTTTTTGGAAAGTCCCAACTGTTGTTAGTTATGAAGCCAAGATATAAAGTTTGTGACATTTCAAATTCTTCACTGTTGATTGTGATGTTTGCTTGACATATTATTGACCAAATGGAAATCGCTTAAAAAGTCGCTTAAAAGTCGGCAGGGTCGACTTCATTGCACCGGATTTTATCCCATATTGCTCAGTCTCTTTCCGCAGTGCTGGCTGCCGAAAGCGTCGCACAAAGCACGAACTCCGTAGCTCCAGTGACAATCCCTAGGAGTCTCAGAAAAAATGCACCCGTGAACCGAAGGACGTGGCCCGGAATCGAACCCACAATCTTTGGAGCCGAGTCAGATGGTTTGACCACTTCGCCATGAAGACTCGCTGACCAAATGGAAGCAGAAGAAGAGGCCAACCACGTAAACTATGGACAGAGGGAATAGCAGAGTCCATGGGAATCTCGATATATGAAGCCCATAAACGGGCACTCTCCCGTTGGTTAACTTCACCTCAACACTGCAAGATACAAGAGGAACATGATGAGATGATGCTGAGATGAGATATTGCTTTGTCTATGGACATCATCTTGCTTTACTTGTTTTATATTCAGAAAAGAAGAGTCTGATCTTGTCTGTGTCTGTTTACAGACATGATTGACAGCTCTAAGTCCTTATCACTGTTAGATGGGTGCACATATTATCTTTACATCTCAGTTTCTCCATAAGATGTCCACAAATTATCAATAGATGAAAATTGTCACAGATTTAATTATTCTGCCATCTTCTTATTTACAGATTCAATGGTGAAGTGGTTACGCTGCCTGCTTTTCTTTCCGAAGGCTGTGGGTTCGATTCTGGGCTACATCGTTTGGTTCACGACTGCAATGTTCTTGGAGTCTCCTAGGGGTTGTCGCTGGAGCTACGGAGATCGTGCAGGCCATCCTGCGGAAAGAAGCAGAGCCATGGGGGTAAAACCCGGTGAAATGAAGTTGATCCTTTTGACTTTTGAACTCTTAGCACGTCACATCTTCTCATAATGATTTCTGTGTAAATGTTCAATAGGGCAGGAAGAGATTGCAGACGTAAAGGTTCTAGAACAAACACATGTGGCAGATGTTGTAGAATATATATATATATATATATATATATATATATATATATATATATATATATATATATATATATATATATATATATATATATATATATATATATATATATATACATATATAACACTAGCTGACCCGGCCCGGCTTCGCCCAGTCCCTGGTGGGGAGCATCTCATTTAATTCATATAAGTAGTCATATAAGTTCTCGTTCCCGTTACCGACTATCTGTCTGTCTGTCTGTCTGTCTGTCTGTCTGTCTGTCTGTCTGTCTGTCTGTCTGTGTCTGTCTGTCTGTTGTACTATCTATCTATCTCTGTCTGTCTGTCTGTCTGTCTGTCTGTCTGTCTGTCTGTCTGTCTGTCTAATAGACCCATCCCTCTGTCTCTCCCTCCGTCTATCCCTCCCTCCCTCCCTCCCTGTCTGTTTATCTATCTATCTATCTATCTATCTATCTATCTATCTATCTATCTATCTATCTATCTATCTATCTATCTATCTATCTATCTATCTATCTATCTGTCTGTCTGTCTGTCTGTCTGTCTGTCTGTCTGTCTGTCTGTCTGTCTGTCTGTCTCTCTGTCTGTCTGTCTGTCTGTCTGTCTGTCTGTCTGTCTGTCTGTCTGCCTGCCTGTCTGTCTGCCTGTCTGTCTGTCTGTCTGTCTGTCTGCCTGACCCGGCCCGGGTTCGCCCAGTCCCTGGTGTGGAGCATCTCATTTAATTCTGAGTAGGTAAGAATCCGCTCTGCCTTCAAAATGTTGACGTGAAGATTTTCTTCCTGCAGCTGCTTCTGTATTTGTTGATCAGTAAGCTCCATTTTTAGCCGCTTGACCACCCATCTGACTGTGTTTGAATCAGTGTTTCTGATTCTGGTGTCTTGGTCCTCCTTCCTCTCACAAGTTTTTGTGTTCGTCTGTGGGTAGTCGTCGCTCTTCTTATTGGTAGTTTCATTGACTGTAGGTTCAGATACTTTATTACAGCTTGCATGCAGACTCTCCAAAGGCAGGTTCGTCTTCTTGATAGTCTGGTCGGTTTTCTCACTATGCATCTTGGAAGCTGCTTGTTTCTTTGTGCTATTACGACGTGCCATTTTCCCCCCGTATCAGGCTGCTTGAAATGTGTAAGGCGTCTTGGCTTGATAGCGCTGAGAAGTGCTGTCAAGCGAATCGTGCCGATATGATGGCGGAAAACACTAAAGATGCGATGATATTGTTCAACATCTTTTAGATAACTTCTTAAGTATAGAAAGATGAGTTACAATGTTATGCATTATGCATTATTTTTATGAAAACTTTGAAAATGCCTTACAGATTGTATCATTATTTATTATAACACATATGCCGGTACATAACTATGGACAAAGAGTTTATAAATCTTTGAAAACGATGCCACAATATGACTATAAGTTATACAGAAAAGTTATGCCCCTTGAAATAACTTTTACAGAGTTAGGTCCCCTGAGATATATGAAATTATAATGAAAATGAAAAATGAAATAATACTGAGTAAGCAGGCGATTTCACACTAAAAAAATATCACAGTTGGCAGCTCTGGAATGAAAGGAAGACGTGTAGAAAATTTCATCTCAATCGGATGGGCCGTTAGCGAAAAAATAAAGGACATACATATTTACATATTTACATACATACACTTTGTTTTATATATATATATATATATATATATATATATATATATATATATATATATATATATATATATATATATATATATATATAATATACATAAATATATATATATAATATATATATAGGCACTGTTCCGATTGACGGTCCCAAATAGTTCCGCAGTGAATGATAACTCTTAGGTGTAAACAGTCTCCCTTACAGGGCCTCGTTGGGTACCGGTAAATACGAAACACAGCAGAATGTTCTTTTACGTTCAGTAGTTAGCTATTGCTTTCTGAGCGAGAATCGACGTTTAAACTCAACTGACCGGTGTATTGAATGAACTCGCCATCATTATCATCATCATCATCATCAAATGCCATGCCAGCTGGCGTAGGCGTTCATGACTCTCCACAGATCTCGGTAATTGATTTTCTGGATCAACTCTGCTGATGATATTCCTCCAAGCCACCGTCTCAATCTATCCAGCATCGCCATCAGTAGCTGGATGACGGTCTGGTGTCGCCTGTTGCTCATGACTGTCCCTACCGGACGAGGATGTCCTAAGATAGTCGTAACTTGCCATCAGCGTGCCGAAAGTTTAAGATCTCGAAGTTAGAACGCCCTCGTCCTTTCGGTCACGTCGACTGCTTTTGAAATAATTTGTTAATTGCACGTCCGTTACATGACGTCTCCACAACCTCAGTACTTTTTGGCTGTTGCAATTTGCTAAACAATTTTGCGTTCATTAGTTTGACATTGTTTACTAAAACAGCCTACGCTTATATGAGTGTATGGAAACCAGTGCAATGTGGTCTGCTACAAATCGGCTGCAGCTGTGCATTAAACGTGGTATGTAGGATTGCGAATTCGCCACAGCCTTGCTAGCAAGAGTAACAAAAACACTAAAACTATTGGCCCACAAGGTTTGTCGACTTAGTGATGGCGATTCTCAAATACGACAATTACGTATGCGGATTCTGTAATTTAAAGTCACGTTGTCGCTTTTTGAGTGTAGCTAAAGCTAAGGTCTTTTTCTTCTTCTTCTTCTTCTTCTTCTTCTTCTTCTTCTTCTTCTTCTTCTTCTTCTTCTTCTTCTTCTTCTTCTTCTTCTTCTTCTTCTTCTTCTTCTTCTTCTTCTTCTTCTTCTTCTTCTTCTTCTTCTTCTTCTTCTTCTTCTTCTTCTTCTTCTTTCAACGTTTGCACAGCATACATTGAAGTGGTAGATGTTCGCTCTCAACCCTTGTTCCATTTTGGTAAACATTTTTCAACTTCGACGGTTGAGGTTTCTTTTCTGGATTCCTCCACCTATTGGCAGGTTTCTGTGAAGATTGTGCTGTAGATGACAACACAGGGGAGTCTCCGTGGCGAAGTGATCAAACCATCTGCCTCGGGCTCCGAAAGTTGTGGGTTCGATTCCGTCAACCGCAACCTTAGATTCATGAGTGCATTTTTTCGGAGACTCCTGAGGGTCGTCGCTGGAGCTACGGAGTTCGTACTTTGTGCGACGCTTTCCGCGCTGCGGAAAGAGACTCAGCCATGTGGTATAAAAATCCGGTGCAATGAAGTCGACTTTTAAACGACTTTTAAGCGACGACAGGGGCAATCCCATCACAGATAATAAAGTGTATATCATTCATCCATTCATTCATCAGATAATAAAATGTCTATCCAACAACATTCAGATAGTAACGTGTCTATCATTCATTCATTCATTCATTCATTATTCAGATAATAAAGTGTCTATCATTCTTTCATCGGATTATAAAGTGTCTTTGATTCATTCATAAAATAATAAATTGTTTATCATTCGTTCATCAGATGATAAAACATCTATCACTCATTCATCGGATAATAAAATGTATATCATTTATTCATCAGATAATAAACGTGTCTACCATTCATTATTCAGATAATAACGAGTTATCGTTAACTAACTCCCAGGAATTTTTTGACAGTATATTTTTTTAATTTTCTTTTAAATTTCTTCAGATTTATTTTTATTAACTAAATTTTTATATATTGATCATCATCCATCATCCAATCTCATTCTCACCATTCCATTCTAATTCATCTATCCATTTCCTCTCTCCTCTTCATCTTCATCATCTCATCATCCATCTATCTCCATCTATCAATCATCTCCTATTCCATCTCTATCATATACATCTATCATCATTCCATCTCACATTGTGATGTGCCATGCGATGTTTTGAACGTCAACGTGGCGTGGAGCTTTATTGTTCCTTGAGGAGCTGAGGTCATGTTTTTCTTTGGGTTTTTTTTTTTGTTTGGTTCATGGTTTGTTTTGTTTTGGTGGTTTGGTGTGCTTTTATACTAGCCCCTATCTTTTTAATGTATGATTTCTCACACTACTGTAGAAGAGATTTTCTGATTGTTGCCCATTTAATTCATGTTGATTTAATAATTTTATGAACCCAAGGGGGTCTTTCCATGAAAATAGAAAATTAAATTTACCCTCCTGCTTGCTTTCTCCTCTATTCATCAAATGCAGAGTTGGTTCTAGAAGAAAAAGAAAGAAATAAAAAAAAAAAAAAAAAAAAAAAAAAAAAAATAAAAAAGGAAAAAAAAGAAAAAGAAAAAAAAAAAAAAAAAAAATATAACTGGGGAGAAAATTAATGTTCATGAAAGAAGAAGAGTCTAGAGTTGGGGATATATGAGAGAAAAGATAGAAAGAAATAGTATTTGAATCAATGTAGGAATATTCTCATATTGAGTAAATGATATTTTTATAAATGAATGAAGATATCATAATGGAATATTATTAATTATGAAGATGTAGAAGAGTCAGTTTTGATTGTTTGTTGAAATAATTAGTGTGATGATAGTAGTTGATTTGAAAGAAATAAAAAGGAGGGGGGGAGACAAGTCCTAGTGAAATGGAAAAAGGACACGTTCTCGGAAAAGACAAGGGGTAGGAAATGGGGAGACAAGGTGTGTTTGAAGGACAGACAACTTAGAGTGAATATTCCCAGGACGGAGGGAGGACAATGTGAAATTCTTTCGTCGCTGGCCCATGTTATTTTTAATTTATATGTTTAAAAAAAGACATGCATGATACGTTTAGAAAAACAACCATTACCGAACGGCAAAGGGGTTGAGGGCGCACAAGGTCAATAAGCGTTTTTTTTCTTTGAGGGCAAACCCAACGAGGGCGCACAACCCCGAAGCAAGAGGTAGGGAAGCAGAATAGAGCAAAGAGGGGGTATAGTAGATGTCAACGATTTAGGTAGTCCAACGATACAAGTGGGAAGGAATGGATAGTGGGAATGATAAACACCAAAACGAGGGAGCGAATCGAATAGCGAGAATCTCAGCCCTGACAGAAATATAACTGACAGGAATGTTACAGTTCAGGCGGAGAGACAGACAGTGAGACAGGACAGTTGTTGGCTATTCATTGTTGCAGCCAACCTCATTGTTGGAGGACCGGCACCTGATTGATTGATTGATTTTCTTTATTTTACTTTAATACCATCAGTTCTGCCAGGTGTCCACCAAGCTCACTTAACTTTGAATTATTATTCATTTATGGGTTTATTGCACTTCATTTTTTACCTGATCTGACTGACTTAACTACTTACTCTCTCTCTTCCCTCCTCTCTTCTCTTTTTTCTCTCCTCCTCTTTCTCTCTCTCTCTTCTCTCTCTCTTCTCTCTCTCTCTTCCTCACGCGCACAACACCACACACACACACACCCAACACAACCCCACAACACAACCACCACCACACCACACGCCCGCCTCTTCTTCCTTCTCCGCTGTCCCCGCCTCTTTTGTTTATGTCACAACATTCATTTTTTTTGACATATTGTACCATCCCTCGTCCCCCTCCTCTTCTCCCTCTTGTGTTTATGGGTCACAAATTCATTTTTTTGACATTGATGTTTGTTTTTGTTTTTTCCCTGTGTGGAATGTTAACATTGCACAATAGCATTTATTGATGAAAAGAAAGATATCGAAAGGAAAACGAAAGAAAAAGCTTGACCGTAATTGGAAGGCAAGGGTTAAGTTAATAGAAAGAAAGATAATTGAAAGATAAAAAATGAAGGAAAAGTTTGAAAAGAAATAGAGAAAAGATAAAATTTTTTTGTTTGTGATTGGAAAGAATTTTGAAAGAAAGATGAGTAACTTGGAAGTGTTGAAATTGGTACAAGGAATAGGGTCTCCGAATATTTCGCAAACTCGAATTTCGAATATAATAAAATCGAATCGATTCGATCGATTCGAACGATCGAATATGAATCGAGATAATCGATCGAATAATATTATAATAGGGTCTCGAATATATTAAACATAAGGATTTAGGTCGAATATTATAAAATATATATATAGTAAGAATAATTCGAATTATTCGGATCGATTTCCCGAAGACGAATATCCTTCGAAATATATTCGACGAATAATATTCGAATTATTTATATTCGACGCATAGAATATATGATACGACTATATATATAATTTTAAAAAAGGACGTTCGCGGTACTCCGAATCTCTGATAAGGGTCGAATAATTAAAATATAAGACGTCGAATAATATAAAATTTCGTCGAACATATAAAAGAATTATATTCTCGAAATAAATATTCGAAATATCGAATATTAAAGACGTTATTAACGAATAATTTCGTCGAATACATTAATTTATATCGAATATTTATATCTGTTAAATTCGAATATTTAACGAACTCTCGAAATATTATTATAAGAAATTTTAATAAATTCGAAATATATTATTTAAATTTATCGAAATAATAATCGGAATATAATAAGACGGTACCGATAGTTTCGAATTCTCGACTATGAAAATATTATTCGAATAAGAGATATAATTCGAAGAGAATATTCGAAAATATTACTTCGATATATAGATGTAAATTTTCTATAAGACGGTACGTAAAGACGCCGGCGGCGGCGGACCCTCTGCACCGCGGCGGCCCTCCTCCTTGCTCGAATATTTTCGAATATAAGATTAAAATGAGTAATTTAAATTATCTCTTCGAATATTCGAAATATATTCGACGAAATTTCGAATATTATTCGAAATTTACTTTAATAATATATATTATTAAATCAAAATATATAAGACGCGGACCCTTAAGACGGTTATTTATTATAAAGTATTTTATATAATCTCGACAATATTAATAATTATTAAGACGGACCTGCGTCCGTGTACTGGGCCGTACCCCAATTTAATCGTCCGTCCCCGTTTTGGCGCGTACCCAACGCGTATCGCGATTCGCCGTTTGTCGTACCTCGTCCTGCTCGGCCGTACAGTTGCTATCTCTCGATTTCCGATAAAGGTAGGGTTTGCGATCGATTCGATCAAGAATAATGAATAAATTTGTCGAACTTTCGAAATTATCGAATATAATATTGAATCGAATCGAATAATTCGCGAATTCGTAATATAGTCGAAATGGGTGAGGGCGAATATTGTATCAATATCTAGAAATATTAATCGAATATGGGGTTCGAATCAGAATCGACGAATATAATCGAAGAAAACAAATATAATTAAACCATTATTAAATATCCGAATCAAACTTTAGGGTGGAGGTAAGGGGTTTCGAATAATATCGCTCAACATTAATTCGACGCGAGCTCGAAATATATATTGTAATGAATCGACGATATACGACGAATCTGTCGATTCGAAGAAGTTATAATTCGAAAATATAAATTTTCGTCCGGAGAATTTATCTTATAATAAATTACGATCGGAGAATTTCTCGGAAATCGACTATTTCTAATAATGAATATAAATAATATAATAAAATTAATATAGCAATTATAAAAGAAAATATATAATAATTACTATATCATATTAAGAATATTAATTTTCGAATTAATATATTCGCTCGAATATTTTATCGAATAGGCGGGGGCTACGAAGTAGCGAATATTGTAAAAGAATATTATATAAGTAATATTATATAAAATATTAAGACGCCGGCGCGCACGGTAGCGAACTGCGTGTACCCCCAAAATTTGATTGTGAATCCTATATGATGAAGATTAAAGTTAGTTTTGTTTGTGTGCATTCGGTTCGTTTTACTCTCGTGTTTTGTTTTTATTTATTTAATACCTGTCTTCCCGTTTGGTTGTCCAATGGCAATGCTTTTATTCCACCCGAAGCCAGAAATCAAGTGTCCAGACGTAGAAGGCTGCAACAGGGTAAGCTGTATGAACACCCACGTAAAGTCCGTCATAAAATGGCGTTGTTTGAGGCTTAGAAGTCTCCATCAGCACACAAACAATAAACAGACATGGCACAATACAAAAACATTTTTAAATAGGACTAGTTGAGTGCATCTCATCCGTTAAAGCCGTGTGTGTAACGGTAATAGATCGAGAACAGATCAAATCAATGTAACGATAAGTTGTCAGGATATGATAATCGTCTATAAGCGACTTCCTGTATCTGCTTATATACGGCAGTTTTCCCTATGCAAACCTCTTTACAGCTGATATATTGATTGTACGATTGTAACAACTTTGAAGTCAGATTGTGACACACCTTCTACTGCTCATTTTCTGCCATTTATTTATTGGTACCAAACCTACGTTTTGTGTGTTACGGAATCTGTTAGTCATTTCTGTATGGACATCCCAATTGAACCCCACTACCAACCGTGTCGGTAGACAAGCCATTGGTGTAATAAAGCATTCTAGAGTGAACAAACATTGGAAGGTTGCCCTATGCTGAAAGTGTGGCACTGTCATCATCATCATGTGGCACATGTTGTCGGAGACAGTAGCTTTCATCACATCCCATTGGACAGTCTCCACCCTTCACCAGTTGTCTCCATATATATTTTCATGCACAGGTTATCTTTACGTCTTCTTCTTCCCTCCTCTTTCCCGAGACGTGCCTCACACCTAGGGTAGCACATCAAAGGTCAGTGTTGTCTCCACCTAGGTAAGCACATCAAAGGTCAGTGTGTCACACCTAGGTATGCACATCAAAGGTCAATGTGTCCACACCTAGGTATGACATCAAAGGTCAGCGTTTGTCACAAATAGGTATGAACATCAAAGGTCAGTGTGGCACATCCAGGTATGCACATCACAGGTTAGTGTCTCACACCTAGGTAAGCACATCAAAGGTCAGTTTGTCACACCCAGGTATGCACATGAAAGGTCAGTGTGTCACATCCAGGTATGCAATCAAAGGTCAGTGCCTCACCCCTAGGTATGCACATCGAAAGTCAGTGTCTCACACCCAGGTATGCACATCAAAGGTCAGTGTCTCACCCCTAGGTATGCACATCAAAGGTAAGTGTCTCACACCCAGGTATGCACATCAAAGGTCAGTGTCTCACACCCAGGTATGCACATCAAAGGTAAGTGTCTCACCCCTAGGTATGCACATCAAAGGTCAGTGTCTCACACCCAGGTATGCACATCAAAGGTCAGTGTCTCACCCCTAGGTATGCACATCAAAGGTCAGTGTCTCACACCTAGGTATGCATCAAAGGTCAGTGTGTCACACCCAGGTATGCACATCAAAGGGTCAGTGTCTCACCCCTAGGTATGCACATCAAAGGCAATGTCGCCCCACCCAGGTATGCACATCAAAGGTCAGTGTCTCACCCCTAGGTATGCACATCAAAGGTCAGTGTCTCACACCCAGGTATGCACATCAAAGGTCAGTGTCTCACCCCTAGGTATGCACATCAAAGGTCAGTGTCTCACACCTAGGTATGCACATCAAAGGTCAGTGTGTCACACCCAGGTATGCACATCAAAGGTCAGTGTCTCACCCCTAGGTATGCACATCAAAGGCCAATGTCTCACACCCAGTTATGCACATCCCAGGTCAGTGTCTCAAACACCTAGGTATGCACATCAAAGGACAGCGTGTCAAACCTAGGTATGCACATCACAGGTCAGTGTCTCACATCCAGGTATGCACATCAAAGGTCAGTGTCTCACACCCAGGTATGCACATCAAAGGTAGTGTGTCACACCCAGGTATGCACATCAAAGGTCAGCATGTCAGACCCAAGTATGCACATCAGAGTTCAGCGTGTCACTTCCAGGTATGCACATCAAAGGTCAGTCTGTCACACCTGGGTATGCACATCAAAGGTCAGTGTCTCACACCCAGGTATGCACATCAAAGGTCAGTGTCTCACACCCACGTATGCACATCAAAGGTCAGTGTTTCACATCCAGATATGCACATCAAAGGTCAGTGTCTCACACCCACGTATGCACATCAACGGTCAGTGTGTCACACCCAGGTATGCACATCAAAGGTCAGCGTGTCGGACTTCGATACACATTTGTGTCAGGCTTGCTTCTTCTAGTCAGATTCCAGGTTTGGAAAAAGTGTGACCAAACAAAAATAGATGGAGAAAAATGGAAAGTAAGGTTGTGTCACAGTTATGACTTAAATGTTATTAATATGGTAGCAGATATGTTGTTTTATATAACACATTAAAGGGAGAAAACTACTGTATTGTTATTTTAACTATAGTTCGATTTATAATCCCAAGGCCGTCACGGGAAGTTCGAATAAGACGGTTTATCATCTCATGGTACTAAATCAGTTAATACAAAGCTTTCGTTTTCCTCTTTAGTGATTTGTAAAATTGCCTATGATTCACACTGATATGTAGCCATAGGAGAGGTGCATCTTCTAAAACTTGTTGGTTTTTTGTTTGAGGTGTTATGCCATAGACTTTTGATGCTGTTCAACTTCTGCATCGCTAGGTCTTTGTCTCCTTCTGCCTTTTTGGAAAGTCCCAACTGTTGTTAGTTATGAAGCCAAGATATAAAGTTTATGACATTTTCAAATTCTTCACTGTTGATTGTGATGTTTGCTTGACATATTATTGACCAAATGGAAGTCGCTTAAAAGACGACAGGATCGACTTCATTGCACCGGTTTTTATCCCATATTGCTCAGTCTCTTTCCGCACTGCTGGCTGCCGAAAGCGTCGCACAAAGCACGAACTCCGTAGCTCCAGCGACGACCCCCAGGAGTCTCAGAAAAAATGCACCCGTGAACCGAAGGATGTGGCCCGGAATCGAACCCACAATCTTTGGAGCCCGAGTCAGATGGTTTGACCACTTCGCCATGAAGACTCGCTGACCAAATGGAAGCAGAAGAAGAGGCCAACCACGTAAACTATGGACAGAGGGAATAGCAGAGTCCATGGGAATCTCGATATATGAAGCTCATAAACGGGCACTCTCCCGTTGGTTAACTTCACCTCAACACTGCAAGATACAAGAGGAACATGATGAGATGATGCTGAGATGAGATATTGCTTTGTCTATGGACATCATCTTGCTTTACTTGTTTTATATTCAGAAAAGAAGATTCTGATCTTGTCTGTGACTGTTTACAGACATGATTGACAGCTCTAAGTCCTTATCACTGTTAGATGGGTGCACATATTATCTTTACATCTCAGTTTTTCCATAAGATGTCCACAAATTATCAATAGATGAAAACTGTCACAGATTTAATTATTCTGCCATCTTCTTATTTACAGTTTCAGTGGTGAAGTGGTTACGCTGCCTGCTTTTCTTTCCGAAGGTTGTGGGTTCGATTCTGGGCTACATCGTTTGGTTCACGACTGCAATGTTCTTGGAGTCTCCTAGGGGTTGTCGCTGGAGCTACGGAGATCGTACTTTGTGCTGCGGTTTCGACAGGCCATCCTGCGGAAAGAAGCAGAGCCATGGGGGTAAAACCCGGTGAAATTAAGTTGATCCTTTTGACTTTTGAACTCTTAGCACGTCACATCTTCTCATAATGATTTCTGTGTAAATGTTCAATAGGTCGGGAAGAGATTGCAGACGTAAGGGTTCTAGAACACACATATCTGGCAGATGTTGTAGAATATATATATACACATGTGGCAGATATTCTATAACAAATATATGTGGCAGATGTTCTAGACAGAAAAACACACGTGGCAGATGTTCCGGACTATACAACAAAAACATAAGTTCTTGACTACAAAGAGAACAAATGTTCTAGACAAGTGCAGGAAATGAACTAAAGAAGTAAAACTTAGAAAAAACAAATAGATTAAAAACATCAGATACGGTGGTTCTGAGCAGGGAAGGCAGTGGACTTACTGATTGAGGGCATCGTTGCTCCTCTGGGAGTACTCCATGTCAGCCGCTGAATCTCATTGGGCCTGAAGTTGCCTCCAAGTGTTGTCTCTTCAATATGGGCAATCCGGAATGGTCGGAACAGACTCTGGAAATAACAAAGCAGGAAATCAATAAATACCTTCATACATACACATATACATGTATATATAGAAAATAAGAAATCAACCAACACATATACAAGCATACATATAAACAGTTAATCCACCCACACACAAGCATATGAATAAACAGACAACACGCACATATGGAAGCATACAAGTAAACAGTCAATACAGACATCGACACACCCAAATAGACATATATGAGGACACAAATCTATATATGTAATCACATGAACACAAATATACATACACACACACAAACGCACTCAAACCCAAAGAACCCTTATATGTGCATACATAATATCCACCTACACACATACACATAAGCACACACTCTTATCTACTTATCTACCTACCTACTAACTTACCTAACTACCTACCGACCGACCTACATACCTAACTATCAACCTACCTACTTACGACAAACAGACGCACAAACCTACACGCACATACAATACAACAAGCAGTGAACACACACACACACACACACACCCACACCCACCCACACACACACACATACACACACATGCATACACATATAAAAATTTAGTCACCCCCTCCCCCCCCCCCCCCACACACACACACACACGCATACATCAGCAAAATAGGCAGTAAACCCTCACAACCACACTCATGCATCAGTAAAAGCACCATTCGCCCCACAAATACAAAATTCCTTACAACAATCAACCACCCCACACATATACACACACATACAGATCCACAAAACAACTAGTTACCACACACACATACACATATCCGTTAAAAAAAACAGACACCACACACACACACACACACACACACACAGATCCGTAAAACAATCAGTCAATCCACACACACACACACAGATCCACAAAACAACTAGTTACCACACACACATACACATATCCGTAATAAAAAACAGACACCACACACACACACACACACAGATCCGTAAAACAATCAGTCAATCCACACACACACACACAGATCCATAAAACCATCCGACACCACACACGCACGCACACACACATACACACACACAGCGAAGAGAGAGAGAGAGAGAGAGAGAGAGAGAGAGAGAGAGAGAGAGAGAGAGAGATCCGTAAAACAATCAGTCAATCCACAAACACACACAGAGATCCATAAAACAATCCGACACCACACATGCACACACACACACACACACAGATCCGTAAAACAAGCAGACACCACACACACTCACACACACACTGATCCGTAAAACAACCAGACACCACACACACACACACACACAGATCCGTAAAACAACCAGACACCACACACACACATATCCGTAAAACAATCAGTCAATCCACAAACACATACACAGATCCGTAAAACAACCAGACACCACACACACATACACAGATCTGTAAAACAACCAATCAGCCCACACCAAACACAGATCCATGAAACAACCAGACGCCACACACATACACAGATCCGTAAAACAACCAGACGCCACACACATACACAGACCCGTAAAACAACCAGACGCCACACACATACACAGATCCGTAAAACAACCAGACGCCACACACATACACAGACCCGTAAAACAACCAGACGCCACACACATACACAGATCCGTAAAACAACCAATCAGCCCACATACACTGGTCCCTACAACAATCAGTCAATCCACAAACACACAGATCCGTACAACAACCAGTCACTGTACAGATATACAGATCCGTAAAACCACCAGCCAATCCACAATCACACAAATGTGTAAAACAACCAGCCAACACAGTATTACACAATGTGGAACAAATGACAGCAAGATGGTTTTGTCAAATATGTACATGATGTGTAATAATGACAGCAAACTGACATTGTTAAATATTACATGATGTTTAACAAATGACAGCAAGTTGGCAGTGGTAAATATGTACATGATGTGTAACAGATGGCAGCAAGCTGACAGTGTTAAATATGTAAGTGATGTGTAAGAAATGACAGCAACATGACAGCACAAGCTCTCACCTCCAAACTGATTTCCAATGGCAATGACAAGAAGCGATCCTCCTTCTCTTCAAAGACGTGTTCCAGACGGAGAATGAAGAAATCGGACTCGTTATCTGAAATTCTGTCCAGGGTCAAGATCTGCACATTATCTGGCAGCGGCGAAGTCAGGAATCTGTGCTGGGGAAGCAGAGACAGTCAGTGTCATCATAGGTCAAGGTTTTAGGTTCAGCGGCATTTGGGCTCTTGATTTATGACCCCAAATCTCCCATCAATGGATGACTCTGAGGTGAAATAGTCAAGCCACCTGTCTCGCTCTCTGAAGGTCATGGCTCGTTATCTGACTCCGTCATTTAGTTCACAAGTGGAATTTTCAAGGAAACGCCCAACTGGGGTCATCACTAGAGCTTGTCATGGGTCAAGAGTCAAGAACCGACATCCAGGACTCGGGACATTTCCATACGCGCTCCATCCTCATCTGCAATAGCATGGCCAGAATCCCAACACTAATGGTACTAGAAGCAATCTGATTATGTGCCCGTCTGGCCTTTCCTGGAGTCCTGAGTGTCGGCCAGTTGTTTTCAATTGGTTGATAGTAATTTTTTTTTTCAACACTTTGTTATCATTGTCAAACTTGCCTCCTATCTAAGTCCCTCCAATTGCATGTGAAATGGAGTGCTTAACAAGGTGCCGCTGGTCTACCAGAAGCGGCAGAATGCAAAATACAACATCAGAAATATCGGAAGCAGGCACCGATAGATAACAAGCAAAGTGGGTTTCCATATCATGAGAACAACTAGGGTTAGAATTAAATTGTAAAAAAAAAAACACACAGATCATGTTTGTCACTAGGAAGAACGAAATACCACAATGTAATATACAAGTAAATGGGAATATTCTTCAACAAGTGAATCAATACAATTATCTCGGAACAGTCATAACATCTGATGGGAGATATCTTGAAGAGATTAGAACAAGAATCGCCATGGCGAAAATAGCCTTTAGCCTTTATAAAAAAAAAAAACATACTGACCAATTAAACGATGTCAATTGAAACGAGAAAAAGAATGTTGAGTTGCTACATAAAGCCTGTACTTTTGTATGGATGTGAAGCTTGGACAATGAACAGTCAAGCTGAAAAACATTTTATGGCTGTGGAAATGTGGTTTCTGAGGAGAATGCAAAGAATAATATGGACAGATAGAAACACTAATGACCAAGTCCTTCAAGAAACAAATGAAAATCGTAAACTCATTAGAGAAATTAGGCGTAGACAGTCAAAATGTTTTTGGACATGTTATGAGAAGAAATAAATTAGAGAATTTGGTGACAACTGGGTAGATCGTGGGAAAGAGAACAAGGGGTAGACAGAGAAGTAAATACCTGGATTGCTTGACCATGTGACATGGTTGAGACAGGAACACTGAGCTGATCCACGACTATGGTGATCGAGTGAAATGGCGAGTCATGACCGCCCACGCTTACCGCCATAGCACATGATGGATGGATGGATATCATGAGGATTAAATCAGTTGTCAAAAGAAATATACTACCAAAGGGTCTCGACAGAGAACCGGCACTGTGGAGAAGGGAAGACCAACGCAATTCGTAATCCTGAATACCACGTTCGAAACACAGATGTGGGCCATAGTTTTTATACAATGGTATGCGTGGTCTTTGTCCAGAAAGCAAAGGCAAACTAATGAATGTAAACTTGCCAAGAAATCACAAATAGCCAAACATACTAGGGTATATATGAATATGCACCTAACTTATTGAGGTAGACCCATGTGTGTGTCTGGGAGGGGAAGGGGCATGAGGGAAGCCAGGAACAGCAACACTGTCACCTGCCATAGCATGCCACAATAGGCCACTTAGGAGGGTTGGCATGAGACTGATCGACTACCTCATGCCATAGACCACGTATCTGCAATCTCCGACCAATCATGATTAAATCTGCAAACTCCGACCAATCATGATTAAGTCTGCAAACTCCGACCAGTCATGATTAAGTCTGCAAACTCCGACCAATCATGATTAAGTCTGCAAACTCCGACCAATCATGATTAAGTCTGCAAACTCCGACCAATCATGATTAAATCTACAAACTTCGACGAATCATGATTTAAGTCTGCAAACTCCGACCAATCATGATTAAGTCTGCAAACTCCGACCAATCATGATTAAGTCTTCAAAGGGCCTGGCATAATTTGGTTGAAGGCCCATTTTTCAGTGGTGGATGAAAGACAGAAGCAGATGAAGAACACAGAGCTAGAAGCCACTGTAGCAGTGCGGGAGATAGCACGCCTGCCTACCTGTATGCCAGTCTGCCCCAGTAGTCCCGTGTGCAAATCCCTGTGAGGTGGACATGCTTGTATTGACCTGGCCTCCCTAATAGAATCACCCTAACATTAGTATTAGGAAGCGAGCGGGGAAGTAAAGGCAGGTCAAGGGGAGTATGCATTCGTTACCTCTTCGCCACAGAGCCGGCAGACATTACCCAATACATTAAGAGAATGTGTGACTCAATAACCGAAGAGAGGGTATTATTCAGACCATGAAAAGATGGTATTACTCAATCCATAAAGAAAAGGTATTACTACCGTATTACTAAACCTGTATAGACAATGTATTATCCAGTCTAGAAAAGTAATGTATTTCCCAACATACGAAGAGAAGTATTGCAAAATCTATGAAGTGAAGTTATTCATCAACCCATGAAGTGAAGGTATTAACCTACCCATGAAGTGAAGGTATTAACCTACCCATGAAGTGAAGGTATTAACTAACCCATGAAGTGAAGGTATTAACCAACCCCAAGAAGTGAAGATATTCACCTACCCATGAAATGAAGGTATTAACCAACACATGAAGTGAAGGTATTCACCTACCCATGAAGTGAAGGTATTAACTAACCCATGAAGTGAAGGTATTAACCAACCCCAAGAAGTGAAGATATTCACCTACCCATGAAGTGAAGGTATTAACCAACCCCAAGAAGTGAAGTTATTCATCAACCCATTAAATGAAGGTATTAACCTACCCATGAAGTGAAGATATTAACCTACCCATGAAGTGAAGGTATTAACCTACCCATGAAGTGAAGGTATTAACCAACCCCAAGAAGTGAAGATATTAACCAACCCATGCCCCTCTGCTGTGTGTCCACCGTGACGAGGTAGAGGGGCTTGTGCGTCCCAATGACCCCAAGAGCTATGCCGACGGTAGCACAGCTACTGGTAGGGCCACCCATGTCGGACAGGTCAAGGGAGAGGGACCAGACGAAGAGACACACAACCTGCTGCCTTGTAGGTAGACTGGGGACAGTCAAAGGCTAGGGAAAGCACCCCAAATACATGCTTGTCGAAATCGGATGTACTGAGCCACAGGCTTGACAAAGCAGTGCAACGTGAAACCTGCTGCCTTGTAGGTAGACTGGGGACAGTCAAAGGCTAGGGAAAGCATCCCGAATAAATGCTTGTCGAAATCGGATATACTGAGCCACAGGCTTGACAAAGCAGTGACAACGTAACTTAATTCATGATGTCACAAATCAAAATTAATCGATATGGTGCTAATCCCGTGAAGTCCCATCAGGCGGTGATAGTGCCGGGCCCCCTGCCTCGAGGGGGTCCACCCATGACTACTGGTGGTCACCTTCCCCTGTGCTGTGGAGTCAAGGCACAGAGGAGTAGGTTAAGAGCTATTGACCAAATACCCCGGACACTCAACATACTACAGTGGAATGCCGAAGGAGTTTACAAGAAGAAAGACTCCCTAACACAGCGTCTTCATAAAGATAGAATAGATGTGGCATGCATTCAAGAGACACACCTCAACGCCAATCACAAATTCTCAGTCAGAGGATATCAGGCCACACGTTTCGACCGCGAAGGACACAAAGGAGGAGTTCTAATACTTACACGAAATACAATACCTTGCAGCGAAGTATCTGTGATCTCTGACAACCAAACGGAAATTATAGGTGTTGATATAATGATAAAGGACGTGAAAATAAGAATCTACAATCTGTATAGCCCAGCAGATAAGGACATTACACTCTCAAACATGAAAATAACTGACACAAACTGCATTATTGTCGGAGACTTTAATAGCCGTTCAGAAAGATGGGGATACCCAGATACTGACAAAAGAGGAGATGAATTGGAGGACTGGGAAATAGACTCAAATCTCCATCTACTCAACAAAGCGGATGACACACCGAGCTTCTACTCCAGAAGATGGCTTACCACTTCTACTCCAGACTTAGCTTTCTGCACAGGAGACATCCTCCACAAAATCGATCGCCATGTGCTGGACCAATTAGCAGGTAGTGACCACAGACCAATCAAGCTTGAAATGAATATGGAGTATGTTCCACAGGAGCAAAAGCCCTTGCCCCGCTGGAATTACAACGAGCAGATTGGGACAGATTTGCCATACTAACAGACAAATATTGTGAAAACATAAATACACGATATGGCAACATAAAGCAAATGGTGGAAAGTCTAAACAGAGCGATAATACAGGCAGCCACTGAGTCCATTCCAAGAGGAGCGAGGAAAAATTACAAACCATACTGGACTGAAGAACTACAAAGTTTAGAGGACAAAGTTGAAGATGCCAGGAAGACAGCAGAGAGAGAACAAACAATTGAAGCAAAACATCTCTCTCAAAGCCATCTCAGCAAAATATAAAAGAACAGTAAATCAAACAACAAGAGATTGTTGGAGGGGAAAAACAGAAAACCTGAATTTTGACAGGGATGGAAACAAACTATGGAAACTAGTGAAAGCCATGAACAATGAAGGACCTAGAAACAAACAAATAACAATTAAACAAGGAAATGCCTTGCTTACAGGCAAAAAGGCTGCAAATGCACTAATGGAACACTATGCAAATGCAAACCACATTGATATTACAACCGAACAGAAGAAAGCAATCAAAGACAAACAGATACATCATAGAATACAGAGACAGCAGCAGAATATATGATGGCAAATCTAACAATGGAAGAAATGGAACAGGCAATGAATACCCTAAAAAAGAAGAAATCACCAGGAAAGGATGGAATCACAAATGAAATGCTAATAGGACTAGGCACCAAGGCAAAGAAGAAACTACTAGCAGTCCTAAATAACAGCTGGAAGAGAGGAATAGTCCCACAGGCATGGAAGGAAGCTATACTAATACCAGTCCCAAAGAAAGGAAAAGACCTGGAAGAACCAAATGGCTATCGACCTATCAGTCTACTGAGCTGTGTAGGAAAATTAATGGAACGCATTATCAATGGCAGGCTAACATGGCATCTGGAAGAAAACAAACTCTTAACACCACACCAAGCAGGATTCAGAAAATACAGATCCACTGAAGATCAAATAACCTATATAGCTCAGGAAATAGAGGATGCCTTCCAAGAGAAAAAAGCACACACTAGCAGTCTGGATAGATTTAGAAAAAGCATTTGATAAAGTATGGAAGGAAGGACTGAAAGTAAAACTGCAAAACATGCATGTTTGTGGAAAAATGTATAAATGGATCAGCCACTACCTTGAGAACAGAACTGCCAGGACAAAAGTACAAGGACAAACAAGCAAAATGATGCTGCTGGAGCAAGGTGTCCCCCAAGGAGGAGTTCTTTCACCAACATTATTCCTAGCATATATAAATGACATCACAGAAAATTTTCCCAGCCAGAGTACACACATCCTCCTTTGCAGATGACCTAGCCATATGGACATCTGAAGAATATATTAGTACAGCTAACAGCAGAATACAGCAAGCCTTATTAGCGCTAGAGGACTGGTCAAAATCATGGCTAGTGAAGATAAGTGAGGAGAAAACAACATGCACAGTGTTCTCCCTCTCAAATAAAACTCAGCAACCTAAGCTGGTATTGAATGGAAAAATATTGCGCCATGAAGAAAATCCAAACTATCTAGGAGTCACCTTTGATCGTCGCCTGACATGGAAGACACAGGTTGAGAAAATCGAACAAGAGCAAGGCAGAGAATGGCAATCATGAAAAAGCTTGCTGGTACAACGTGGGGAGCAGATGAGAAAGTTCTCAAGAAGTTATATACTGGACGGGTGAGGCCAGTACTGGAATATGGCATTGCAGCTTGGGCAACAGCAGCTAAGTCAAACTTTAACAAAATAAGTAGAGTCCAAAACCAAGGAATGCGAATCATAACTGGAAGCCTGAAGACAACGCCTATTAATGAACTAGAAAAGATCACTTATTTACAACCAATGCAGGATAGAAGAGATAGCAGAGCCCAGCAACAAGCAGAAAAATTTAGAAGATTGACAGACCACCCTATGTACAACAGATTTAATGGTTTTGGAAAGGGAAGACTGAAGCGTAGCAACTTTGTAGAAACTGCAAAACGAAGGATTAGGGCAGATCCTATACTTAACATATCAACAGTCAAGCCCATACACAATGCACACAACTTCCCAGCTTGGAGACAGTAGCAACTGCCTGAGATGATAGAAAACATTCCTGGTATTGAGAAAAAGAACACTCAGCATGAAACCGAAAGAAGAGAAATAACCCTAAACTACATAAAAGAACATTACCCAAGCAGGAATTGGACCCATGCATATACAGATGGATCAGCCAAAAATTCAATAGAGAATGGAGGAGGATGAATTCTCCTAAATTTAAAAATGGAGTGAAAAAAACACATTCAATGGCAACTGGAAAATTTTCAAGTAACTTCAAAGCGGAGGTAGAGGCTTTGAAAACTGCAGCAGAAATGCTCCTGATGGAGGAAAATAAAGAGAAGCAAATAGCTATCTTCACAGATGCAAAGTCAGCTGTCTCAATACTCAAGAGCAATAACAGCACAGAACTAACTGACCTAAGAGCAGCACTCCATGGTCTATGCCAGAAATCCAAAAAAGTTGTAATACAGTGGATCCCATCACATTGCAGTATACCTGGAAACGAAGAGGCTGACAGACTGGCAAAAGAGGGCGGACGACTACCACAGCCTGACATAGACATAACCTATAATGAGGCAAAGAGGTTGATAAAAAGCACTTATAGAACCAAATGGGAATCTGAGCATCCAGGCCATCAGAAGGATGATGCATATTACAAACTCGACCGAAGAGAACAAGTAGCAATCTTTCAGACTCCGCACAGGACATAACAGGCTGAAATACCACTTGTTCAATAAACTAAAGATAGGAGATACTGATGAATGTAATTGTAGAACTGGAAAAATGACAGCAAAACATTTGCTGCAGGATTGCCCAACGTATGCAGAACAGAGAAAGATATTTTGGCCCACACCTGCTTCATTTGAGGACAAGCTCTATGGAGATATCAACAAGCTCAAGTTGACCGCAGCTTACTTTAACTACATACAGGTTGACATTTAAAGGTGCATGAAGACCCAGAGGCATGAGATGAAATATTGCTTTGATAGCAAATCCATTATGTGGAAAGTCCAAATCGAAAGCTCGCTGTGTGGGCTTCATAAAAGGTGGAAAAGTGTCCTAGTGGCACGAAATGGAATATTGCTTGATAGCAAATCCATTACGTGGAAAGTCCGAATCAAAAGCCCATTGTGTGGGCTTCATAAAAGGTGGAAAAGTGTCCTAGTGGCATGAAATGGAATATTGCTTGGATAGCAAATCCATTACGTGGAAAGTCCGAATCGAAAGCTCACTGTGTGGATGTCATCTGCAGACTGCATACTTCTGGTTTCCGGAAGAACAGCCTATGGTGAACGGAAGGCCCAATATACGGAAGTGAGGCTAAGCAGCCATGTGCAGGACGTGACGATTCCTTGGGTGAGCCCAGTACCAGAGCGCTATGTATCGGCTCTGCAAGTATGGAAGCCTCCTTGGATGGCGGGGAATGCCCATGGTCTGCCCCTGCCTTCCCTTGAGGGCTGACCAGGATCTTTGGCTGTTCTATATGGACCAGCTGGGATGGGGGATAACACCACAACAGTGAGAGTCAAACGTCCTAAGAAACCCCCGGGAAGGTTAACCCGGTCAACAAATGCCCGCAGAAGTCGGATGTGTCGGCCTAACGGCGCAAGAACGCAGCTCTGCTGTAAACAGGCACAACGCAATCACATCCGGAAAAAAAAACTCCGGATGAACGAAGAAGAAGAAGAAGAACCAACCCATGCAGTGAAGATATTTACCAACCCATTAAGTGAAGGTATTAACCTACCCATGAAGTGAAGGTATTAACCTACCCATGAAGTGAAGGTATTAATCTACCCATTAAGTGAAGGTATTAACCTACCAATGAAGTGAAGATATTAACCTACCCATGAAGTGAAGGTATTCACCTACCCATGACGTGAAGGTTTAACCAACCCATGAAGTGAAGGTATTAACTTACCAATCAAGTGAAGGTATTAACCTGCCAATCAAGTGAACGTATTAACCTACCCATGAAGTGAAGATATTCACCTACCCATGAAGTGAAAATATTGACCAACTCATGAAGTGAAGGTATTAACCTTCCCATGAAATGAAGGTATTAACCTACCAATGAAGTGAAGATATTAACCAACCCATGCAGTGAAGATATTTACCTACCCATGAAGTGAAGATACTAACCAACCCATGAAGTGAATATATTCACCTATCCATGAAGTGAAGATATTCACCTACCTATGAAGTGAAGGTATTAACCTACCAATGAAGTGAAGGTAGTAACCAACCCATGAAGTGAAGGTATTAACCTACCGACGAATTGAAGGTATTAATCTACCCATGAAGTAAAGGTATTAACGTACCCATTAGATGAAGGAAAGTACTACCCAGGCCTATCTCGAGAACACACAGACCTATCCAGCTTACCTGTTTAGGAGCACCTTTAGCGTAGCGGTCATCATTCAAGCGGGTGAACATTGGGACAGGAGCCAGGTGCAGCTGCATGGCCAGATGCTTGACCAATAGTGCTGACTTTTCTACAGTGTCCAAACAAACATAGTGCTTTCCTGGAGCAGATCAAACACAATTAAACGTAAGTAAAACACAATGGGCCCAGTTTTTTTTTAGTACTCCATAAATTGAAATAAATTAAGGACTGGCTTCCGGTCCATTATGGCGGATAGGCTGTTGAGTTGTTAAGGCCTCTGACGTGTTTTTACTTCTGGCTACGGTTTGCTCATGCATTTTCCTTCCTCATCTTGGACTTGCAGTGCACTGTTCCATCGCCAGCTACTGAGTTAAGTGCGTGGAGCGGTACTGTGAGCTGTGTATTTCATGTGGAACGACTTAGCATCTGTCCGTGATTGCTTTTATTGTGAACTGCATGTTCAGAAAAATGGCGAATAGCCGGTTGCTGACTAGCTGGTTTTGCCTTAAGCAGTAATGTTTGTTCAAATGCTTGTTTTCTAATGACTACGGCTTCCATCGACGATGAACTGTTAATTTTAGAGGCGTCATTCTGGCAGCGGCCTTATGCATGCTTTGGTTTGTCGAGACCTCTGTCTGTTCACATGGAACAGACAGCAGCATTTTTTGTGATATACATTCACTGGCACAGGAACGGAGCATTATGAAATAACTCTTTGCCGTGAAGCTGGAACCACGATTAGCGACTAAACTCTTCTCCCGCACTAGGCTACTGGGATTATAAAAAGGAAAAGGACTGTTACACGGCTTGAAGGTGCGTCGAGTCCCAGGTTTGTATAGATCCTCACTGACACTCGGTGAGTGATGAGTTCAGTATAACACCCGACGCCTTTCTGATTGTTATAGTGACCACAGATTACTCACAGGAACATTGAGGATAAAGTTGAAGAAAGTCAAGTATATAACAGGAAACACTAAATATGATTTGTGTACATTGAGTAATGACAAGGAAATACAAAACAAATTCAACATAGAAGTACAGAACAGATTTGAAATTTTGTCTGATCTAGAGATCCTATTCCAGGATGTGGATGATCAATGGGAAACGTTGAAGTCGCTTAAAAAAGTCGCTTAAAAATCGACCGGGTCGACTTCATTGCACCGGGTTTTATCCCATATGGCTCGGTCTCTTTCCGCAGAACGGAAAGCGTCGCACAAAGCACGAGCTCCGTAGCTTTTAGCGACGACCCACAGGAGTCTCCGAACATTTAACTCGTAAACCGAAGGGTGCGGCCCGGAATCGAACCCACAACCTTCGGAACACGAGTCAAACGGCTTGACCACTTCGCCACAGAGACTCCCGCGAAACGGATGGGAAACGTTGAAGAATTCAATCAATGTGGCTGCAGAAACAACTATTCCAAAATTAAAGAAGGTGGGTCGTAAGAAATGGATGAACTGAAGAAATTTTACACCTCATGGAAACAAGAAGACTCAACAAAAATAATTCTGTCAAATATGAAGAAATTCACAGACAAGTCAGAATATTATGTAAGGAGGCAAAAGAAGCATGGCTTGAGGAAAAGTTCTTAGAAATTGAAAACCAACACAACAGTCAAAATACCAAATTAGTGCACAAAAGAATTCAGGAACTTACTAATAAAAGAACAAGTACATCAACAGGGTGTCTAAAAACTGAAGATGGCAAAATCATAATAGAAAAAGACCATATTCTACATTTATGGACAGATTATGTGAAACACCTTTATGATGATAACAGAGACGAACAGTATGATATTAGATTTAATAATGAAGGACCGCCAATTTTGGAGATGGAGGTTCGAAATGTTCTTAAACATATGAAAGCTGGCAAGGCCCCCGGTGCAGATAACATCACAACAGAAATGATTACAGCTTTAGAAGAATTTGGACTAGAGCAAGTCACCAGACTGATGAACACATTATATGATACTGGAGATATACCTCCTGAATTATGTAACTCTGTATTTATTGCAATCCCAAAGAAATCAGGAACCTTGGAATGTGATCAACATAGAACAATTAGTATAATGAGTCACATCACAAAGATTTTGCTAAGAATTATCATGCAAAGAGTGAGGAAGAAGATACAACCTGAAATAGGGGAAGAACAATGTGGGTTTGTAGAAGGAAAGGGTACAGTAAATGCTGTGTATATGCTGCGAACAGTTATTGAACGTGCTATAGAACTAAACAAGGATATACATCTTTGCTTTATTGACTATACAGTTAGAGTTAGACATGTCAACATGGTGGATATGCTTGCAGATCTACAAATTGATGGGAAAGACATTAGACTTATAAAAAACATATATTGGAAACAACAAGCTGCAATAAGGATTGATAATGAAGTGGGACAGTATCAGCCAATTAAGAGAGGTGTTAGGCAGGGATGTGTGATGTCTCCAGATCTTTTTTCCCTATACAGTGAAAATATTTTCAGAAATGTAGAGGATATAAAAGAATCAGCATTGGAGGACGAAACATCAATAACATTAGATATGCAGATGATACAGTATTAATTGCAGACAATGCGCAGGACCTGCAACAATTAGTAGATGCGGTTGTTGTACACAGTGAGCAACTGGGGTTAGAATTAAATTGTAAAAAGACTCAGGTTATGGTCGTCACTAGGAAGGAAGAAGTGCCACAATGTAATATACAAGTAAATGGAAATATTCTTCAACAAGTGAATCGGTACAATTATCTTGGAACAGTCATAACATCTGATGGGAGATGCCTTGAAGAGATTAGAACAAGTAATCGCCATGGCGAAAGTAGCCTTTAGCAAGATGAAAAACATTCTGACCAATAAAAAGATGTCAATTGAAACGAGAAAAAGAGTGTTGAGGGGATACATAGAGCCTGTTCTTTTGTATGGATGTGAAACTTGGACAATGAGCAGTCAAGCTGAAAAGCATCTGATGGCTGCAGAAATGTGGTTTCTGAGGAAAATGCAAAGAATACCATGGACAGACAGAAAAACCAATGACCAAGTACTACAGGAGACAAATGAAAATCGTAAACTGATTAGAGAAATTAGACGTAGACAGTCAAAATTTTTTGGACATGTTATGAGAAGAAATGGATTGGAGAACTTAGTGACAACTGGCAAGATCGAAGGGAACAGACCAAGAGGAAGACCGAGAGGAAAATACCTGGATGGCTTGGCCACATGGCATGGACGAGAAGGAACACTGAGCTGATCCACGACACTGGTGATCGAGTGAAATGGCGAGTCATGACCGCCCACGCATTCCGGCATGGCATATGATTGATTGATTTTAGACTGTGAGCCCAGTTCAATTTTGAAAAAGAAAATCCGAATTTGCTTAGCTGCGTATCGAATCCATGACCTAGTGGTAGTCAGGCGAGTGTCTAGCCACTTCGCTATCGAGGCTCCCAATCTGGGATTATACGTACGTAATATAAATGTCTCGGAGCAGAAATAAAATGTATGGTATTGCAGAATTACCAGTGTGGAGCTAATGCCACCAATGTGGAGATAAATATCAGTCAACCAAGAGGTGAAGAAAAGACACTGTGGCTAGATCGGACATATAATGAAAAGGGACACATATTGGGCCCTCAGGCCCGTCTGAAATTCGGCACAGGCACAGGCCCTTAATCAACTCACGCCAAGCATTTTTAGACCCGTTCATGATTGGTTGGATGTTTGCATATTCATAATTGGTCGAATTTTTGCAGTATTCATGATTGGCTGGATTCTTGCAATGTTCATGATTGGTTGGATGTTTTCATGTTCATGATTGGTCGAATTTTTGCAGTGTTCATGATTGGCTGGATTCTTGCAATGTTCATGATTGGTTGAATGTTTGCAATGCTCATGATTGGTTGAAGTTTTGCAATGTTCATAATTGGTTGGATTTTTGCAGTGTTGATGATTTGTTGGATGTTTGCAATGCTCATGATTGGTTAAAGCTTTGCAATGTTCATAATTGGTTGGATTTTTGCAAAGTTCATTATTGGTTGGATGTGCGCAATGTTCATAATTGGTTGGACTTTTGCAGTGTTCATTATTGGTTGGATGTGTGCAATGTTCATAATTGGTTGGATATTTGCAGTGTTCATTATTGGTTGGATGTGTGCAATGTTCATGCTTAGTTCAATTTTTGCAATTTTCATGATTGGTTGCAGTTTTGCAATGTTTTTAATTGGTTGGATTTTTGCAGTGATTGTGATTGGTTGGATGTTTGCAATGTTCATGATTGGTTGGACTTTTGCATGTTCAATATTGGTTGGATGTTTGTAGTTTAAGTGGTTAACGAGGCGTGGGTGTAACCGTGTCATAATTCAGCACAGCACACACAGACTGGCTGGGATTAGTTCGGGAGGGGGGGGGGGGGGTGAGGGATGTTTCCTCTACTGGTTGTAGGTGTCTCCTCCTCAGCCCACCCCGATACCCAGTGGACGGAAACAGTCTTTAAATGAGGCTGGGTTGAGCCCATCATATCACCATGCGCCATGCCGGTAAGCGTGGGCTGTTATGCTTCGCCATCTTACGTGATCACCAGAGTCGGGGATCAGCTCCGTATTTTTGTCTCGACCATGCCACGTGGCAGAGCCATCCAGATATTTACTTCTCTGCCTTACCCTTGTTCTTTTCCCCTCAGTCGTGCCAGTTTTCACCAAATTCTCATTGGAAGGACAGAATCCTGGGGATTAAATCCATGGTCATTGAGTTGGTAAGCAAGTGCGTTAACCACAAAGCCGCCATGACTCTAAAGAGCTACAGTACCTGTGTAAATGATTCCATTGCCATCGGCGCCATCGTCCATCAGCGGCTCGGCAATTCCAAGGTCGTCGTCAGTCAGCACTCGTCGGTGTACCTGGAAGTAGAGGTGGGGGTAACAGTTCCCTTTATTGCAAGCGTTCAGGTGTAATGGGTGGTAATCCCAGACTTGTCAGTGGGTGGTGTGGGCAAAATTACGCCGGTGGTCATTGTGAAGAGAGAGAGAGAGAGAGAGAGAGAGAGAGAGAGAGAGAGAGAGAGAGAGAGAGAGAGAGAGAGAGAGAGAAAGAGAGGGCTAGAGAAAGAAAAAGAGAGAAGGGGAGAGAGAAAGAGAGAGATGTGGTGAGACAGAGGGAAAGAGAAAAAGAAAGAGAAAGAGAGTGACAGCGAAAGAGAGAGAGAGAGAGAGAGAGAGAGAGAGAGAGAGAGAGAGAGTGCGCGAGGGAGAGAGAACGATTTAGAGAGGGTGAGAGATGCAGCGTGAGAGGGAAACAGAGCGAGAGAGAGTGCGTAAGGTATAAGTACATGTATTAAAGGCCCACGAGTACATGTATTTAAGATCCACTAGCATGTGTATTTAAGCTATGCGAGTACATGCATTTAAGGCTCGCGAATGCATGTATTTTAGGCTCAGGAGTACATGTATTTAAGGTCCGAGAGTACACGTATTTAAGGCTCCCAAGTGCATGTATTTAAGCTCCGCGAGTACATGTATTTAAGGCCCCCGAGTGCATCTATTTAAGCTCCGCGAGTACATGTATTTAAGCTCCGCAAGTACATGTATTTAAGCTCCGCGAGTACATGTATTTAAGACCCTGGAGTGCACGTATTTAAGAGCACGTGTATTCAGCGTGAATACAGACACCACAGATACCTACCATCATTTCCAGAGATCCGGATGTCTGGCTGCTCCCACCCTGCGGTCTGTCTGGTAAAATAGTTAATTGTTTGATCTTCTCGTCATCCTGTGTTCATAACAATGATATTAGTAATACTAGCAACAAGGGTAGTAATTCATTCAGTATCATGTCCTTTGCAGAACCTTGCTCCCATAACAATCTTCTGGAAAACTTCTCGGTCATAAGAAAGATATGCGTACGATACATCCATCTGGAGATCATCTGCCACATCCTGCACCCATCTTCTCTTAGGCCTTCCTCTTCCTCTCTTTCATGGGCATATACCCCTCCATTATTGTTCTCTCCAAACTTGCATGACGTATCAAGTGACCAAAATATTTCAACTTTTTTGTTTTATCGTCTTTAGTAGCCAACCTTCTTCAATATTCAGATCTTGTCGTATGGATGCTTGTGTTCTTTTCTGTATCCAAGATATTCTTAGTCTACAACATTTATATTCAAAGGCATTTATGAGCTGTTCATCTTATTTAAGGGTAGTAATAGTAATTATGCCGGTCTCTCTGACCGAGGGGTTACACGACTTTCTTCGTAATCTTCTTTATCCACGCAGAATAACGCAGCACGCGAGAATTGGAAGCGGTTCTCCCCCCGTTGGTGACTTGCGGGATAACTGAGCCGGTCGCCCAGAAAGCAATGGCAAACTAATAAGCGTAATCTTGCCAATAAATCAACAATCAGCTGAAAAATGCTGATGTTGATAGCGATGTCCTGTAAAGGATATGCGAATTTAAAAAAAAATAGTAATTATAATATTAATTGAGCGTTCAGTATACGTAAACAAAGACCAACCTCTTTGCTTTATTGACTACGCAAAGGCTTTCGATAAAGTAAGATATGTAAACATAATGAATGTGCTTGAAGCTATACAAATTGATGGGAAAGACCTTAGACTTGTACGAAATATATATTGGAAACAACAAGTTGCCATAACGATTCAACATGAATATACAGGTAAATGGGAATATTCTTAAACAAGTGAATCGGTACAGCTATCTTGGAACAGTCATAACATCTGATGATCTTTCGTATGAATGTGAAACGTAAACAATGAGCAGACAAGCTGAAAAATGTCTAATGGCAGTGGAAATGTGGTTTCTGAGGAAAATGCAAAGAATACCATGTATAGACAGAAAACTAATGAGTAATTTCTGTAAGAAGCAAATGAAATCCGTAAACTAATTAAAGAAATTAGACGTAGACAGACAAGATTTTATTGGGACACATTATACGAAGAAATAATGTAAGAACTTGGTGACAACTGGCGAAATTGAGGGGAAATGAACAAGGGGAAGACAGAGAAGTAAATACCTGGATGGCATGGCCATGTGTTATGTTCGAGACAAGAAGACAAAACTGATCCATGTCTCTGGTGATCGTGAAAGATGGCGAAACTTGACCGTCCACGCTTATCGGCACAGCACATCATGATGATGATATTAATGACAATAAAATAATAATAATAATAACAGCAGCAAAGAAAAAATAACAGTAGCAGTCATAGCAGTACTACTTTTTTGTCGCATATCCTTTACAGGACATCGCTGTCAACATCAGCATCTTTCAGCTGATTGTTGATTTCTTGGCAAGATTACGCTCAGCAGTTTGCCATTGCTTTCTGAACGACCGGCTCACATACCCCGTAAGTTACTGACGCGGAGAGAACTGCTACTTATTCTCGCTAACGTCACGTTACTCACGAGAGTATACGGGATTACGGAGAAAGTCGTGTAACCCCTAGACCAGGGAGAACAGCAGCAGTACTACTATTACTATAATATATATAATACTGTATATACGCGATGAGAGAAGCAGCATCAGCATCAGTAACAGTAATAATAATAATAATAATAATAATAATAATACTAGTAGTTGTAGTAGTAGTAGTAGTAGTAGTAGTAGTAGTAGTAGTAGTAGTAGTAGTAGTAGTAATAGTAGTAGTAGTAGTAGTAGTAGTAGTAGTAGTAGTAGTAGTAGTAATAGTAGTAGTAGTAATAGTGGTGGTAGTAGTAGTAGTAGTAGTAGTAGTAGTAGTAGTAGTAGTAGTAGTAGTAGTAATAGTGGTGGTAGTGGTAGTAGTAGTAGTAGTAGTAGTAGTAGTAGTAGTAGTAGTAGTAGTAGTAGTAGCAGCAGTAGTAGTAGTAGTGGTGGTGGTGGTAGTGGTAGAGGTAGTAGGGATAGTGGCCGGCTCTGTAGTAGTAGTAGTAATAGTAGTAGTAATATTAGTAGTAGTAGTAGTAGTAGTAGTAGTAGTAGTAGTAGTAGTAGTAGTAGTGGTGGTGGAGGTGGTAGTGGTAGTAGTGGTAGTGGCCAGCTCCGTAGTAGTAGTAGTAGTAGTAGTAGTAGTAGTAGTAGTAGTAGTAGTAGTAGTAGTAGTAGTAGTAGTAGTAGTAGTAGTAGTAGTAGTAGTAGTAGTAGTAGTAGTAGCATTAATAGTAGGCGCAGCAGCAGCAATATTAATAGTAATAGCACTACTGGCACCTTGTCATCTTGACGGACGATAGTTGGTACATTGTGCTTCAGAAAAGGCATAATAACGACACTCCTATGGTGGGTTATACCTCTCCATAACACAAAGCCTGGACTGAGTTTAGAGACCATGTATTGCCATGCAGCATGATCCCTCTCTCGGCCTGCCTAGTTTACTCCAGTGGAAAGGTAACACCAATACGTCTGGAACAAGACAAGATGTACAAGGTACCGGATCAGCAAACCGTTGCTCTGTCAGCTCAAACAGGGATACAACCGACCTGTAGGACTGTCTCAGGAATTCGTATCTCTAGGTTCATGAGAACTGTATGGGAAAATTTCACAGGAACCCATAGTTAATGCTCAATCAATCAATCAGATGCCGTCCCCACAATGATGGTTGGTTAGAATGGATCTCCAACACCGTCTGCCTCTGGCCCCGACTGTACATTCTGTTAGATTGAGGTTCGTCCACTTCTTGATGTTATCGCCACACTTGTATCGTTGTCTACCTCTTGCTCGCTTGCTTCTTTTCGTTGTGATCTCATTGCTGTCTTTAGGATACTACCTGGTGAGGTCCGAATCTCTTCCTTGCTCACACAGAGATACATCTCAATAAATCTTGAGGTTCATACTAACACACAGATAAATCTCACACAGACCTAGAGGTTCATACTGACAATGGAATAAACATCACAGTTCGCGGAACATTGAGATCTAGAACAACAACAGAATACTCTACCTGTATAAATATCCTTGATGCGACCGCATAGTAGTTGGCGGAAATACTGTCGTGGATTCTGGGCGTACCCTGAAGTGTCTTTCGTCTGTAGGGGTACATTTGATGAATCAGCATCAGCACCTGACATCTTGGTGGCAAATAATTTTCCCACCCACCGACTTACAAGGATGTGCAACTGTTTCATCACCCATGACGTACTCATTGCGATGTCTGTGGCTAAAGAGTTGAGTTGGTGTCAACCGACATCACAGCACTAAGGACATTCCCATACCTGCTCCGTCCTCACTTGCAGCAGCCAGTCAAGAATTCCAACACTAATGGTATCAGTAGCAGCCTGATGACGTGTCCGTCTGGCCTTTCCTCAGAGACCTACGTGTGGGTCGGATCCTCTTGTCGCGTTCTACAGCACAATTATCTCCAGGCCGTGATGATCTATCTCTTTGTCTTCACTATATACATGGTTCCAAAGGGCCACGACGCCCCCCCCCCCCCCCCCCCTAATACGTTCAGTCTCAATCAATCTGTCTACCTAATTGAAATACCTTGTGTGTATAATTGATTATCTGAAGATAAAATAAGAACGCTCACATTGCACGGTAATAGAGTGTAAAAAAAAACAATACAGTAAGTTATCTCTGTACCAATGTTAGAACAGGGAACACAAAACACTACAGTAAGTAATCTCTGTACCAAGGTTAGAAAAGGGAACACAAAACACTACAGTATGTTATCT
Organism: Cepaea nemoralis; assembly: GCA_014155875.1. Taxonomy (NCBI): domain Eukaryota; kingdom Metazoa; phylum Mollusca; class Gastropoda; order Stylommatophora; family Helicidae; genus Cepaea; species Cepaea nemoralis. Next base: position 201,570 of record JACEFZ010022263.1, on the reverse strand, counting down.
CTGGAACAAGGTTAGAACAGGGAATTGAAAAGGGAACCACAAAACATTACAGTATGTTATCTCTGTACCAAGGTTAGAAAAGGGAACACAAAACACTACAGTAAGTTATCTCTGTACCAAGGTTAGAACAGGGAACACAAAAGACTACAGTATGCTATCTCTGTACCAAGGTAAGAAAAGGGAACACAAAACACTACAGTAAGTTATCTCTGTACCAAGGTTAGAACGGAGAATACAAACCACTACAGTAAGTTATCTCTGTACCAAGGTTAGAACGGAGAATACAAACCACTACAGTAAGTTATCTCTGTACCAAGGTTAGAAAAGGGAACACAAAACACTACAGTAAGTTATCTCTGTACCAATGTTAGAACAGGGAACACAAAACACTACAGAAAGTTATCTCAGTACCAAGGTTAGAAAAGGGAACATAAAACACTTCAGTATGTTACCTCTGTACCAAGGTTAGAACAGGGAACACAAAACAATACAGTAAGTAATCTCTGTACCAAGGTTAGAACGGGGAACATAAAACACTACAGTAAGTAATCTCTGTACCAAGGTTAGAACAGGGAACATAAAACACTACAGTAAGTAATCTCTGTACCAAGATTAGAACAGGGAACATAAAACACTACAGTATATTACCTCTGTACCAAGGTTAGAACAGGGAACATAAAACACTACAGTAAACTATCTCTGTACCAAGGTTAGAACAGGGAACATAAAACACTACAGTAAATAATCTCTGTACCAAGGTTAGAACAGGGAACATAAAACACTACAGTAAGTAATCTCTGTACCAATGTTAGAACGGGGAACATAAAACACTACAGTAAGTAATCTCTTTACCAAGGTTAGAACAGGGAACATAAAACACTACAGTAAGTAATCTCTGTACCAAGGTTAGAATAGGGAACATAAAACACTACAGTATGTTACCTCTGTACTACGGTTAGAACAGGGAACATAAAACACTACAGTAAGCTATCTCTGTACCAAGGTTAGAACAGGGAACATAAAACACTACAGTAAGTAATCTCTGTACCAAGGTTAGAACAGGGAACATAAAACATTACAGTAAGTAATCTCTGTACCAAGGTTAGAACAGGGAACATAAAACACTACAGTAAGTAATCTCTGTACCAAGGTTAGAACAGGGAAAATAAAACACTATAGTATGTTACCTCTGTACCACGGTAGAACAGGGAACATAAAACACTACAGTAAGCTATCTCTGTACCCAGGTTAGAACAAGGAACATAAAACACTACAGTAAGTAATCTCTGTACCAAGGTTAAAACAGGGAACATAAAACACTACAGTAAGTAATCTCTGTACCAAGGTTAGAACAGGGAACATAAAACACTACGGTAAGTAATCTCTGTACCAAGGTTAGAACAGGGAACATAAAACACTACAGTAAGTAATCTCTGAACAAACGAACGTGATTTTCAAAGGGCTAAGAATAGCGTGGTCTGTGGTGAAGACATTTCAGACATTGTTCGTAATGCCGCATACTGAGTTCGAAACCCAGCTGCGGGCGATTTGGCAGCAGACCGCCTTACGTTAGTTGTTATAAAATGATATAAGTGCTGGTAGTTCAGAAAGCAATGGTAAACTACTGAAAGTAAACTTGCAAAGAAATCAAAAACAGAAAAAATGCTGGGATTGTCTGCGATGTCCTGTTGTCGTGTAAAAGATATGCAACTAAATAAAAAAAAGCATTCAACTGGACTGGTCAATAACACATAACGCGCTGTTCGGGACTGAACGAGTTAAGGTATGTGTGGTGTTTACTCACATCCTCATGAGCATTTCCCGGCCGTTAGAGTCTGTGTAGAAACTGTTGCCACTGTGGATGTCCGATGTGAAACGGGAGATTACCTCCTTTCCCAAACTGAAACAAATAAACAATAAAAGACGTGATACTGGAATGACGGTGCTACGGAGTTCGTGCACTGAGCTGAGTTTCTCCAGACTAAGGTTTAAGTTAGGAGGAGAACGGGGCACTTATGGGTTGCACCCGTGTGCCGTGATGTTGATCCATCGACTAAACTAAACTAAACTAAACTGAAGAATCGAAAATGGAGAGAAGTAGATGAAAATTGCCAGAAAAACAGCAAACGCAAAGAAAAGAGATGGAAATTCTTGTACACATTAGTAGAACAGCGGCAACACAAAAAGAAAATATGAAAATTATTGTACACATTAGTAGAACAGAGTTCAAGAATCCAGTGGTGCCCACTCTATGACCACGATCAGCATGACGATGGAGGTGATGGCAGTTACACAGGCTTTCATATGGCTAGAATCACAGCATTATACCAACGTGTGTGTACTAAGTGACTCAATGAGCATGATTCAGAAGGTCGAAGCTGGATCTGTACGTAGACAGTGGACTGAGTCGCTGCGGAAGTCTGTTGTCAGTAAAGTCACCTTCATCTTCGTCCATGCGGGAGTCGAGGGAAATGAACGAGCTGATAAACTGGCTGGCTCTACACCCTCTGTAGATGGCCATCCCATGGATCGTGCCGATGTTATTAACGTCCTTAAAGATATGGCGAGAACAGAGGACTTTGACGTCAGTGAATCCACATCGCTGTCCAGGATGAAAGACTTGGGAGTAAGAGTCGGCACGGCCAGACGCGAGAGGTACATCGGGAAAACGAGGTGCCTCGTCAACCAACACAGAACTGGCACTATTAGCTGATGATGACGCTGATGCATATGCTGGGGGGAGGATCTGAGCACTTATGGACCTGTCCGGACTGCAATGAAGATACCCCAACTGATAACTGATAACTGATAACAGGCAAACGCAAATAAAAGAGATGGAAATTCCTGTATACACTAGTACAGTGGTTCTCAACCGGTGGGGAATTCCCCCTCAGCGGGGAATTTTAGGGGTTCCGGGGGGGGGGGGGGGGAAATTAAGATTGTTTCAAGATCGCGTTAATACAAGAACCGATTACTTGATATTGTTTATCCCTTCATACCTTACGATTCTGTACGTCTCACCCTTCTGAAATTCATTTTATAACGTAAGTAGACCCGCAAATCACGTTTTATGTAGACGTCTAGACTTGTTTTAGTATGTGATATTAAATTTAGCTTCCATTATTACGTATACTGTGTAGAGGCGGGGGGGGGGGGGATTTTTAGGGAGGAAATACGAAAGGGGGGAATGACGTTCTGAAAATATTGTGAAGGGGGGCATGGGCCAAAAAAGGTTGAGAACCACCGCATTAGTAGAACAGATGAAAACGCAAAGAAAAGAGATGAAAATTCGTGTACACAGTTGTAGAACAGCAACAAACACAAAGAAAAGAGATGGATATTCTTGTACACATTATTACAACAAGGAGAAGACGAAGACGGACATTTTTTTGCAGGCATTGCCAGAACCAACGGCAAATTACACCATGAAAGAAATCCCCATTCTCCTCTCCCCCTTATCCTCCTCCTTTACCCCTACTCCTTCTTCCTTCCATCTCCATAGAGCACAGGGCCTCAACAAACTCATGCCAATCCCCTTGTATCATCGGTTGGATTTTACAGTTAAATATTTATACGTGATGAAGTATCCAGTGTTGCATCAACCCTCCTTATCCACGTCATATGTCAGAGTCTAATGTATTGCCAGCAGAGATGCAGGGACATCGTTACGCCCGCCAGGCGAATAGTCCCTAGCGGGGATGCTGTAACATCGTTACGCCCGCCAGGCGAGTATTAGTTACCTGCCTGCGAGGTTGCCGGCTGACGAGACAGCCAGCGGTCAGGCAAGGACAAAGCAGGACGCACGCAGGTCTCGTGAAGCCACTTCAGTTGGACAGGCGCGTTGCGGGAAATAGCCAGACAGCTCTGGGACGCGGACTCGACTGGACGTATGATGGGAGAAAGGCTTGTGTAGTTCTGTGGCCCGAAAGTCGAGTGCTTGTACATCTTGTGAGACTGATTGTAAGCTGTGGGTTGCTTGTAAGTGTATTGTTATAACTTATGTATTGTGATGATCATCTCTAGATCGTGATCTGTAAATAAATCCATCGAAACTTCGTGTCGTTGAGTCTCAAGTCAAATCACGTTGTATTTGTACCGTCTCACATGTGTTAGGTTAACGAGCCAGGTTTAAGACCCTGACATGTGTGGACGTGGTGGCATTCGTCCGGCTTTGAAATGAACGTAGTTTAAGTAATTAACATTTAAAACCTAGATTTGTGAACTTAGAATTTTTTGTCCAACTTTAGAGTGCATTTAAATGTGATTGTGAAGGCTCATTTTGGTATATATTATTACATTGTTTGAACATGGAGACTAAATGTGAACGTAAAGTACATACATATTGTTTGATTTTGTAAACGTGTAAAACATTTGTGATTGTGGAACTTGTCACCGTTTTGACCTTGTCGACATTGTGAAGTTGTCGCCATTGTGACCTTGTCGCCATCTTGTAAACTTGATGTCTATGTCCTTACTGAATGTCATCTTGATGTAAGTGATGTGTCATCAATGTTGTAGAGTGTTGAGATATATGTAGATTGTCTTTGTGAATTGAGTTGTGGAAAGCAGAAAGTTTTGGAAAGAAAGTGACTTGTGTTTTGAAAAAAAAAATTGTTGACTGACAAAATTACGACCTACAATTACACTCAACGCCCTACAAACCTAACCAAAACTTAGTGACAAGCAGGCACACCACATCAAATAGACGCTAATTTATTTTCTCCAAAAACAAAGCAGGTTTTCTGTGCCATCTGAAACCCTTGCCCGTAGAGGTAATTTGTGGTTTGAAGTAGCGACCCTACAGTTCCTAGCCCAAATTTCAACCGTTCTTCACCGCATCCAGTATACTTGAGTATATTTTTCTTTTCATATACTTTCGGATGCAAATTTAGGCACATATTGTCAATAGAACACAATTGTAAATTGTTCATTTTACTAACCACTTGTAACAAATTGTGTGGCTGGTATTTCATTTGCATTTTCCATCATGTCGTCATTAAATGATTTCATCGATATGGGGTTGAAGTTAAAGTTAACAGGTGATGAGTTAATGAAGTGGCGTGAGAATAAATACTCTGAACACCTGCGTGAGAAAGCTAATGAACGTGATGAAAGAGCAGCTGAAAGAGCATTAAAGCAGGCAGAGACTGACGCAGCCGTAAAGCAAGCAGAGGCAGCAACCGCAGCAAAACAAGCTGAGTTAGATATTGAACTGAAGAAAGCTGAGATAGCAGCTCAAAGTAAACGGGAAGAGCTGGAAGTGCAACTAAAAATCAAACAACTTGATACTGAGACTGCCATAAACAAGGAGTCTAAGAAATCTGAGAGACTGGAGAAAGAAAACCAGTACAAGAAATACCAAGGTATCGTACGTAATTATACCTCAGGTGACTGCATTGCAGCCTTTACCAAAAATTTTGAGACTTTAATGGACCATTACCAGGTTCCACTGTCTGAATGGAATATTATTTATATGAGAAGTTTATCAGGGGAGCCTCTTAAAGTCATTGAGACTATCCCCAAAGACCTCAGAAAAGATTACCGTTATCTAAAATCAAAGATTATGGCACATTTTATGTTAGATGAGGCAGGATACAGAGAACAATTCAGCAAGTTGAGCCCAAAACCGACTCAAACGTTCTCTGACTACCTCTGCTTAGTCCGAGATATATTCACCAAATGGACTTCAGCAGCTAAAATTGATAAGAACTATCAAAAGTTAGAAGATCTTATCATCAGAGATAAAGTCATTTCATCTATTCCATCAGCATTTTCGAAATTTTTGCAAGAGAATGAATGCACAAGTGTAGAGCAGATTGAGAGACGTGGTTCGGCTTATTACACAGCCAACAAACATTGTTTTGCCAGTGAAGCTACTGAAACAAATTTTGTAGCATCGGCTAACTATGACAAACCCTATAGTAGGCAAAAACCTTATAAGCCTACATCTGAGAAGTACAACCATTGTAAATATTGTAGAATTTCACATCATCAAGGTGAGATGTGCGACAAGAACCCCGCATATCTTACATATTTACAGAACATTGTAAACAGACAAGATAAGGAGCGTAAATCCTTTAGAAATTTGCGTAAATGTTTCCTCTGTAAGGCGTATGGACATTATCGCCATGATTGTAAAGGTAGGCAAATGACAAAGAAAGCCAATGCCGCCTTATTTGATAGTTCATCATCAGATGAAGAGCAATCAGAGAAACACCCTGTGAACTCAGCACAGGCTTTTGATATGTTTAACGCAAATAAATGTACTGTTTGTAATACTTTCTATGAAGATGGTATTTTAACATGCGGACACTCCATCCCTATTGCCAATGAAGAAGCTAATTTGGTAGTAGATTCCAAAGGCAGAATAAACATCCATCAAGGATATGTGAATGGCAAGCCTGCTACAGTCCTTCGGGACACGGGAAGTTCACTGATTGGACTGAAGAGAACGTTCATAATGCCTACAGACTATACAGGCAGGCACGTAACATGCAGAACATTCTCGGGCAATATTGAAAAGTACCCACTAGCATGGGCATATATTCAAACACCTTTCCTCACTGGGAAAGTAAAATGCGCAGCATTAACAAACCCGGTGTGTGATATTATAATTGGAAATTTACCAGAGGTAAATGATATGCCTCATGACATAACATCTCTTTGCATTAATGAGATCATCACAACATCACCATCAAATGTCATCATTGATAATGTTGTACCATCTAATGAATGTATGGTAGCTAATGTAGCACTAGAATCTCATGACATCATTGATAACACTGTTTCATCACCATCTGATATCATTGAATGTGTGAACGCAGTAACCAGATCTACTGCTAGAATGCAAGATGAAATTAATCAGACTGAGGCTATAGACATGCTTAGCCCAGTATTACTACCTCCTAAAACCATGAAGGAGACTTTTGTAACAGCCCAAAAGGCTGATCCTTCATTGTCAAAATATTTTAATCTGATCGACCAAAAGCCAAAGTTAACCAAAAATGCAAGATGGCATTTTGCTTTGAAAAATTGTATCCTCACCAGGTATTATACCAGAGGTAACTGCACAACAGAGCAAACTGTTTTGCCAGCTGAGTATCGTAAGCAAGCCTTACATCTTGCCCACGATATACCTCTTGCAGGGCATATGGCATACGCTAAGACCAGATCAAGATTATTATTACAGTTTTATTGGCCCAAATTCTGCAATGACATTAAGCAATATTGCAGGAGTTGTGACATCTGCCAAAAACTTGTAAAGAAAGGTAAAAACCCACTGGCAAAGTTACAAGTTACTGACTTAGCCAGTCGACCTTTTGAGAAAATATCTGTCGACATAGTGGGCCCTCTTAATCAGATTACAACAAGAGGGAATAGATATATATTAACAATTATTGATCAATGTAGCCGCTGGCCTGAAGCGATTCCGCTAAAGAACATAACTGCCAATGACATAATGGAAGTTTTCTTCCATATATTTTCACGGATAGGATTTCCAGACACTATCCAATCAGATAGGGGAACTCAGTTTATCGCCGCATCTACTCAAGCTTTCACCAAAATGCTAGGAGTGAAGCAATGTTTCAATTCCCCGTACCATCCTCACTCGAGCGGAATTATAGAAAAAGTTAACGGTGATTTAAAGCACATGCTTGCTAAAGTCACGCAAGAGCACCCCAATAACTGGGACGTATATCTACCTGCTATTCTCTTTGCTTATCGCGAGGTACCACATGCTAGTACAGGTTTCTCTCCTTTTGAACTTATCTATGGTGCCAAACCACGTGGTCCATTAAGCATCTATCACCAAATGTTAACTGAATCCACTCCTTTACTCAAACCCATATCATCATACGTATACGTTACATCATTGCGTGAAAGAATCATCAAATCTTGTATAATTGCAAAGGATGCACTAAAATTATCTGGTGCTACATATAGACAATATGCTGACAAAGGTAACAGGACAATAACGTTGACACCTGGACAGGACGTTCTTCTTCTTCTACCTAGTGACAGACACTTATTGACTGATTCTTGGCAAGGACCATTTAAAGTGACAAGACAGATTTCACCTGTAGACTACGAGATCCAAATAAAAGACAAACACAAAATATTCCACATAAATATGCTAAGACCATATTACAACAGAGACAACGAACAAGACGATACAACAGCATGTACAGTGATAATAGACCACGAAGATGACGAGGCTAGTGACGAAATTCCAACACCTGCATTAGACACGACGAACTGCTTGAAGGAAATTAAAATCAATCCAAAGTTAACTCAAGCAGAAACAGACAGTTGCAAACAGCTCATACAACAGTACAACACCATTTTCTCCAACAACCCAGGACAAACAGAATTAGTACAGCATCACATCACACTCACGTCAAATACACCCATAAAATGCAGATCATACACCATTCTATTGCATTACAAAGAACACTTACATCAAGAGATCATTAGCTTAGAGAAAAACAACATCATCAGACGATCCCAATCAAATTTCTCATCTCCAATGGTCATAGTACGCAAAAAGGACAACACAATAAGACTCTGTGTCGACTATAGGAAACTAAATAAGATAACTCTTTTAGATTTAGAGCCAATGGCAAATTCTGAAGATCTATTGACAGAACTGACAGACGCTAGGTTCTTTACGAACGTAGACATGACTAAAGGTTACTGGCAAATAGCAGTAGACGAACAGAGCAGACATCTGACAGCTTTTGCCACACCTTGGGGACTGTACGAATGGTGCAAACTTCCATTTGGGCTTGTCAATGCCCCAGCAACATTCGTACGTATGACACGACTTCTACTAGTAGACATTCCGAATATTATCTGTTACATAGACGACATTTGTGTTCACACAAAGACGATGACAGACCACATAAAGACATTAGAACAGACATTTGAACGCATTAGACAGCACGGACTGACGGTAAAGCCTGCAAAAGTAGACATAGCCTATCAGGAAATATCCTTCTTGGGGTACAACATATCTAATGGCTTTGTCACGACAGACGATAACATTGTGTCCAAGATACTAAAACTCTCACTTCCGACTACGAAAAAGCAAGTCAGAAGTTTGTTGGGACTTATAAATTATTATAGGCAGTTCATACCAGATTTTGCTGAACTGACCGAAGTATTTACTAACTTACTAACAAAAGATAAACCGGAGAAAATTGTAAGCAATGAATGTCTAAAATTTGCATTCAAGAAAGTATTATCTTATTTCTCTGAGAATAGTTTAAAGAATCCCATTCTCAAATTGCCAAATTCTCTTATGTCTTTCAGATTACGCACAGACGCGAGCTCCGTTGCGATTGGAGCAGTTCTGTTACAGGAACATGATAACATCCTACATCCTGTATATTACTTCTCGAGAAAATTAAAACCTAGAGAACGCTTTTGGTCGACACTGCAGTTGGAAGCCCTTGCTCTAATTGAGGGTATAACTAAATTTTCCAGATTCCTCCTGGGACGTCATTTTATTGTGGAGTCTGACAGTAGTCCATTGAGATTTATCAATTCAGGTGTACCTTCCAACCAAATGATAGCTCGCTGGTCTCTTAAACTTCAAGATTACAGCTTTGAAGTTCGACACATCGCGGGCAGAACCAACACGATTGCCGATCTTTTGTCCCGTTATCCGACCGACCCAGTAAGCACCAATGTCTGAGTGCAGTGTGTAAAATACACTCGGACCAACACAGCCATGCATCAGTGAAGTTTTTTTTCACGAAAGCTGTGTATGTCTATATGATGTGATAGGGTTTATTCCCAATATATATAGTTTTCTTATTTTATTATTAATGTAGTGATTGTCGTGAATAATTGTGTAGTGTGTGGTAGAAAGAGAACTTTATTAATTGTATATATTACGAAACAAGAACAGTACCACATTCGCTCTCAACTTACCGCAAGCGAACTGTCAAATTTATCCGTGGTAGCTGCATTTGGAACTTATCCAGTGATATTTTAACTCCGTGTGTGAAAGTGTGACCTGAACATTGACATCTACACCACTTCAGTCAAGCGAAATCCAGAAGTTTTTCCAGTTGAAACAACCAACACATGAACGATCAGAACATTGCACATTCCGTTTTGCTACATCAGACCGGAACAAGTGTGTTCTACAGATTTCAACATCAACGGGTCGTGTGTACTTCCGGATGATTTAGAAATTTAGTGTAAAATTAGCAGACGACAAACAAAAGCTTAAAAAGTTATAACACTTCTAAACTATTGACGATTCAATAATTTCGAATACACGAATTGTGTATTAATATTTTTCATTAAATGTAATCTTAGAATCATGTCTTGATTAATTTATTCATACTACCGACATTTTTTCGCTAGTATGGAAAAACATCAAGCTATGACGCTGAGAAATAGAAGAATTATTGTAAAATATTATATTTCTTAAATTTTGAAGTTATGTCCCTTTCATTTAATTGTTATTACATTATTACACCAAGGGCGTTAATGGAAATGTATACGATGATGTATTGTATATAAATAGCCATGTTGTTGCCAGATTGTTAACACGGCAAGAAGCCATCTACTGGGCATGGTAGCGTGTTACCGACATTGCAGACCGACACAAGAACTCCGGGCCAAATTAGGTCAGAGTTTGAGCGTTGAATGCGACTTATACAAAGTCGTATTACGGTCTTGCCAGATGTTTTTTGTCTCAAAAAGCATATTCTTACTTTTTTTTGAAAGGCTGCGAGGTAGTTGCTTGGGAAGCTGTTACTACCGATCTGACTGGGTCAATAATGCAATTAAGGTAATCAGCCATCGAGAGGATGAAGCTTGACAAGTGTTAAAGGTTGAACAGCACATGTCTTTAGATACAATGTAGATTTCTTATGTGTTTCTATGCCAAGATGTGTGTTTATGTATTTCTACATCAAAGTAAATGTATATAACAGAAGGGTTGACTCTGACAAGGTTAATATATTAACCCAGTATTGTATATAGAGTGTACATGAAAGATAACATCTTTCATGAAGAAGCCCCGGGGGGAGCGTGTCAGAGTCTAATGTATTGCCAGCAGAGATGCAGGGACATCGTTACGCCCGCCAGGCGAATAGTCCCTAGCGGGGATGCTGTAACATCGTTACGCCCGCCAGGCGAGTATTAGTTACCTGCCTGCGAGGTTGCCGGCTGACGAGACAGCCAGCGGTCAGGCAAGGACAAAGCAGGACGCACGCAGGCCTCGTGAAGCCACTTCAGGTGGACAGGCGCGTTGCGGGAAATAGTCAGACAGCTCTGGGACGCGGACTCGACTGGACGTATGATGGGAGAAAGGCTTGTGTAGTTCTGTGGCCCGAAAGTCGAGTGCTTGTACATCTTGTGAGACTGATTGTAAGCTGTGGGTTGCTTGTAAGTGTATTGTTATAACTTATGTATTGTGATGATCATCTCTAGATCGTGATCTGTAAATAAATCCATCGAAACTTCGTGTCGTTGAGTCTCAAGTCAAATCACGTTGTATTTGTACTGTCTCACATGTGTTAGGTTAACGAGCCAGGTTTAAGACCCTGACACATACGACATGCATGCTAGGCTACAGTGTCCCACTTCTTCGCTTCCCTTACAGGCTCCAGTAACACAAGGACGAACAACTACCTACTTATTATCAATTGGTCCGACCACCCATTGAAACTCTGCACACTTGGCTTTCTTGTACAGCCTGACAACCTGGGACACCCAGCTGCTGAACTTCTGGTGAACCTCCTGCACAATCTCGCCCTGAAGGAGGACAAGACAAGCATCACACTGTTAATATGGTGCAGAGGAAAGTGAAACAGAGGGTCTGCGAGAGGTGTGGCAGCACCTCAAAGCCAGACACAGTGGCGTCCTGCACGAGCTTGCCCTGAAGGAAGACAAGACAAGCATCACAAGGTTATAGGGATGCAGGCGTGAGGTCTCACTACATTGTACTAAGTTTGACCCCAAAGGACTTGGTCTCTGTTCGCAGAACGGCAAGCAGCCTGCCAAGGGCATCTCTCAAAGCAGGAACTTGGTAGCTCCAGCGAAGGGTCTTCGGAAGAATCGCTCCCGTGGTCTTAGCGACAGTTTATATACGAACACACAACATTCAGAGCGTGAAGCAGACGGACTGACCACTTCGTCATGAAAATTTCTGAGGTATACTTCAGAATTGCTGTAATAGATTTGTTTCACATAGTTAATGCCATCAGTCAACGTGGCAGAATGGATAAGAGTGCCCGCTCTTAAACTTCCGGCGTTCTGATGGTGGCGTAGGGTTTCAATCCCTACGCCGGCATTACGTTGGACTTAAACGTTGACGTCTTATTCGGAAAGCGATGACAAACTACTGGACGTAAGATTACCTTGAAAATCAACCTGATCGTAACGTGCTGCAAAGGACACGGAGCATATTTTGTTTGTTAGTGCTAGGCTGTTCAAAGGTGTGATGGTTATCTCTGTTTATTAGATGGACTAAAAAAACCTTAAAAACGAGGCAATAAAGGAAAATTATGAGAAAGAACTAACTGAAATCTTTGTAAAATTACCCATAGAAATAAAGACAGTGGAAGAAGAATGGGAGGTATTCAAATAAAGCATTTTAAATACTGCAAGAATGATATGTGGAACCACGAAAATACGCAACACACGGATAAAGAAAATAACAAGTTAGTGGAACGCAGAGGTAAAGAAAGCGGTAAAAGACAAAAGAAAGAAAAATATGAAAATGGGTTGAAGAGCAAACAGGAATGTGATTACATAGAATATAGAATAACGAGAAGACATGTGAATAGAATAGTAAAGAGAGAAAATCAAAAAGACTGGGAGGAGTATGGAGGAACCCTAAATAAAAACTACAAGGAGGCAACTAGAAACTTCTACAAAAAGATAAGTGCAACCAGAGGAGAACCCTGTGACCCAACTGAAATAATTAACAGCGAAAATGGAGAAGAAGAAGAAGGAGAAGAAGGCGAAGAAGGAGGAGAAGGAGAAGGAAAAGAGGAGGAAGAAGAAGAAGAAGAAGAAGAAGAAGAAGAAGAAGAAGAAGAAGAAGAAGAAGAAGAAGAAGAAGAAGAAGAACAAGAACAAGAACAAGAACAAGAAGAAGAGGAAGAAGAAGAGGAAAAAGTAGCAGCAGCAGCAGAAGAAGAAGAAGGAGAAGAAGAAGAAGAAGAAGAAGAAGAAGAAGAAGAAGAAGAAGAAGAAGAAGAAGAAGAAGAAGAAGAAGAAGAAGAAGAAGAAGAAGAAGAAGCAGCAGCAGCAGCAGCAGCAGCAGAAGACGAATGTTAGCAACCCTGTAGAAAAGATATTTAAAACATTTATCTCCTAGACCACATCTCCACTACTTCCAAGCTCTTCATAATTTATTCGCTCACGTGACACTACCAGCTAAAATAACAATATGCCATAAAGGACAACACTGAGACACAGATAATCACCCGAATAACTTTCATCTCTACCCTGTCCTTTGTCACTGGCACCGCCCCTGTCATCTGAGGCACAAACAGATACGCCCCTGATGACTTCTCCTTGGTCTGGTCGGGCACATAATAAAGAAAATCCTGCATCACGTTACTGGAAAGCTTGCTGCCCTTGTTGTACATAGTCATCAGTCTCCCAGAGCTGACGTTGAAGGTCAACTGGAGATGCTGGCAGGGACACAATCACAATCAAGTGTTAATTGATCTGTTCTGTGTGTGAGTATACGATCAACTGGGTATTTCCCAGAAGTATGTGTTTATTCATATGATACTATGGGTAGTTTCCAGCAAGTGTCTGTGTTTATGTATATGATAAAAGGGTAGTTTCCAGCAAGTGTCTGTGGTTATACATATGATAAAAGGGTAATTTCCAGCAAGTATGTGTTTATTCATATACTAAAATGGGTAGTTCCCAGTAAGAATTAGTTAATTCATATAATAAACTGGATAGTTCTCAGTAAGTATGTGTTTATTCATGCCAAAATGGGTAGTTTTCAACAAGTGTCGGTGTTTATACATGTGATACAATGGATTGTTCACATCCCCTGTTTGTTAATTCATTGGATACAATTAATTATTCACATCGCCTGTTCGTTTATTCAGAGGAATACAATTGCTTGTTCACAGTATCCAGTCCTTTATTCATTCGATGGCATTAATAAGCCCCAGCTTCCAGCTGATTATTTATTCAATAAATCAAATGAAATGTTCACAGCGTCTGTTTATTTATTCATCAGATAAAATGGATCGTCCATTAGATCTGCCTGTTTCTATATTTAAGATCAGAGGACCCGCTCAACAGCATACAAATTAAAGCTGTGAGGACGCCCATACTTTCTGTATGGACTTTACATACGAGGGGGCTTCAAATGAAAACCTTAAAAAGTGTGACAGACATTGCATTAACCATGCCAATGTCTTGTAACTTGTCAATATTGTTGTTAAAGATGACAAGAGTGTTAAGCATGTGACATCACGGTGCAGACGAACACGGCGACGTAATAATGACAGTGTAAAGATGATCGCCTCACTTTTTACATGCACTAACCGTTTTGTTTTAAAAATCCGTGAAGGGGTGAAACCTATAGAAATTCATTGGCGAATGAAGGTCTAGTAAGGTAAAGCACGATTGTCACTCCAGCAAGTGAATGAGTGGATTAGGAAGTTTCAATACCGTATTATTTATGTGATAAACTTTTCCGTCCGATGAAGGGCTACAGAAAATGGTGCATGAGTGGTTGCACACGCTACCAAGAGAGTTCTTTCCTACGGGAATCCAAGCACTATGAAGACTGAGCATGGAATATACCATCACACAATCTGATCTTTCCAATACTTCAGTATTTGTGATTTTGTCTTGCCACTTTATACCAAGTATTCTTCGCAGACACCGCATGTGAAAGCTGTTTAAACGTTTCTCTTGGTGTGACTAAGTTGTCCAGTTTTCACTGCCATAAAGAAGATGACTAAGCACACAGGCTTGATAGACAAGGACTTTTGTTTTGGCAGTAAGCTTCCTATTCTTCCAGACTCTTTTTATTAATCTGTTCATTGTTGCTACTGCCTTACCAATCTTGATGTTGATTTCCTGATCTAGGGATAATTTGCTATTTACCTCTGATCCTATATATGTAAATTGGTCTACTATCTCCAGTCCCGTGTCGTCGATAAAGATTGATGGTAGCCCCTGTGCACCTTCTGACATAATCTGTGTCTTCTTTTTGCTAACTGTTAAACCAAATTAAGAACAAGCATTGGGGAATGCAGATTGTAGACATTGTAATTCATCCTCAAAGTGCGTCGTAATTGCATCATCATCTGCAAAAAGCAACTCTCTGTTCAGCAACTCTCTGTTCAGTACTCTCCTAATTTTGTTCTTGGCCTTCAATCTCTGAGCATTGTAAAGGCCGCCATCTGAGCGTGAGTGAATGTATATACCACCATCGTAATCACGAAAGGCATATTTCAGTAGATGTGAAAAATATATTCCAAGGAGAGTGGGAGCTAGTACACAACCTTGCTTAACTTCACTCTTCGTTTCAAACTCTTCTGAAGTTGCACCATCAAACTTGATTATAACCTTCATGTCTGTGTGGAAAGATTTCCAATGGACAGAATAGTTGGTGGGCAGCCAATTTTCTTTAGTGCTTTGAACAGACCCTCACGACTGACCAAATCAAATGCCTTTGTGAGATCGATGAAGGCAATAAACAGTGGTTGATTATTTTCACGGCATTTTTCTTGTATCTGTCGCAATGAGAATATTTTATCAATGGTAGACCGGTTTTGTTGGAAGCGACACAGTGATTCGGGGTAGACTTGACCTCCTAGGACTTGAAGTATACGCAGAACAATTCTGGCAAATACCTTCCCAACTAGACACAGAAGTGAGATATCCCTATAGTTGTTACAGTCGCTTTTAAAGCCCCTTTCCTATGCAATGTTATGATTCTTGAGTCTTTGAAATCCTGTGGGACTTATCTTTCTCGCCAGCATAGCTCAATTAGCTTGTTGATCTGTAGAGTGAGTTTGTCTTGCCTACTTCTGATAACCTCTATTGGAATCCCATCCTTACCTGGAGCCTTGCCAGATGCAAGTTCATTTATAGCACACTTAACTTCTGTTATGGTGGGAAGTGTGTCTAGGTGGTAAAAAGATGGCAGGGCAGTAGTATGTCAGAAGGTAACTAAAGCGGTTTTGGGGGCCATCCCGGGGGGCCGGAAGTCGTATTTCCCTATATGAAGGGTATAGCTCCGCAACTGGCCCCCGAAAAAACGGCCCACATTTTTGATTTTTTTTACTACTTCCGGTGTCACTTCCGGTTGACTTCCGGTCTGTGGATACCCGCCCTTGGCACCCCCAGATGCCCTAGCCGGCCGCCTCCGCTTCCCCGATACGTCCCGTGATCACCTGAAGACAGCGAGGCGAACCCCGGGCATGTGGTATACGTATATAGATAAGTAGACCAAATAGCTGCCGGGCACCTGGGTTCGAGTCCCAGTGTGTGTATGTGTGTGGTGCGGTGCGGTGCGCTCGAGCTCCAGTCATGTAGATATCAACCCATTTCTATGAGGAGATCGAAATCAATATGACAGAAAATGCTTTATTCCATCACTCGAGTTACCCCGATTAGGTCAAGTAATGACCGCCTGAATAAACATTTGCACGCTGATAGCTAATTCGGTAGAAGTCCCTACCATGTATCAACATTAATCGCTTGGTTAAAATCTAGTTTAAAAATATACTAGACACGCATACATTAATACTAAAAAATTAAACCCTAAATACATAATAAACGACTAAATATCTTGTATGTATAGTGGAGAATAGTGATGTCAATAAAGCTACGATTCCCATTTAAAATAAGCCATAACTTGCTAAAATAATCATTAAAACATGTAATGAAATTAAACAAATAACTTACCCTTAATAAACAGAATTGTCTCCCCTTCATTGCACCATAACAAATGTTACAACAGGTCGCCCAAAGTTCAAAAATGTGAAAATACTGTCGAGTGATGAAAAGTCTAGTTTCTAGTAGGGAGTCTTAACATATACCAAGCGGCCCTGTGTATTTCATTATTTTTCTTTATTTCTTTCATTCTCTTTATATGATTATTTTCTTTATTTCTTTATTTCTTTACCTCTCTCTCTCTCTCTCTCTCTCTCTCTCTCTCTCTCTCTCTCTCTCTCTCTCTCTCTCTCTCTCTCTCTCTCTCTCTCTGTGTCTCTCTCTGTCGGTGGACTTCGCACACTCCTCAGTAACTTTAGAACCGTTGTGCCCGACCTTGACATCTTAGCTAGTTGTCCGTGACCGGTCAACCATGAGTCAGTGCTGAAAACATGTCTGAACACGCTATGTAGGCACTCTACAGCGTGCTTTCGTAGTAAAATTGCCATATTCAGCAGTTGTCTATCTAGCAATAAACCAGTTTAAACTGGTTTATGGCTATAGCTATACCACGTGACTTGGTGCTATAAAACAGCCATATGCAATGGCTAAGTCTCATTCTATTGCTGAATACAGAAGAGAATCATCCTCGAGAAGCTTACAGCCCGCTGGAGAGACAGAAGAGAAGAGCCGTGGTGAGTATCATAATTACTTATATGTCCCAGCCACCGTGTTGCCATTCGACTCGAGCACCACATATCCCACGTGGCCACGTCATCCAGACAAACACGTATGTAGGCCTTACCAGCTGGTTCAACCTACAGACAGCATATATATATATATATATATATATATATATATATATATATATATATATATATATATATATATATATATATATATATATATATATATAAATCTTTCTTATATTATAAATAAAGTTAAATTATAAAACCTTCCAATATCTTTAGAACCGCTGCCCGTTTGTATACACCGCGAACTGGCCAAACCTGCTTTTAATTATAGATACACATAGCTGGGAGCCTCTCTCCCAGCAATGTATTTCGCGAAGCCCTGTTCACCGGTAATCTTAGGTAGCGATCTACGCTGCTCTGTGCGGGGATCACCCCCTGTTCACTAATTAGATTATAGGCTGTGGTCAAACGAGGAATGTTTGCAATGTGTACTGAGCGGGGATCGCCCCATGATCGCTAATTAGATTATAGGCTGCGGTCAAACGAGGAATGTTTGCAACATGTAAAGAAGGTTAGGTATAGATTTAGAAAGAATAGAGTAATATAGGGATGTTTTTGACAAGGTTGTTTGTTTGTTTGTTTGTTTACTGTTTATGATACATGGAGGTATATATAATATGAACTTAAAATCACTGTGTGTTGGCACATGCATAGACTATTCACACATATGACCAAGTAATTTCTGTCTATTCATTAGTATGTGTCATGACGACTAGCGCAGACAGGCGACCACGGTTCTCTGTAGCATCGGAAACGCATTATAATATACCGGTGTAAAGCAGTATCAACTCAGCTGAACGAATGCGGTGTATGCCCTAAACGATAGTAATCATCATCATCTTTTCACGGTGGTTGTCACAGCGTCATTATCAACACCATGTAGCATATCGGTAACTTTGGGCGTTCATGACTCATCTATCTAATACACGACTTCGCAGTCATGCACAGCCGTTAAAGGACGATAAAGCGTCAAGGGATTTACAGGGCTTCGCATTCAACCCCATCATTCTTTTTTATGCTTGTAAATTCTTGGTAAAATTGTTCAGTGATGTCTGAATGAGCTGACAGTCGTGTCAGGCGCCATGCTGCCAAATCGGTGTCGTTGTGGAATACACTACCTCAGTAATCAGCATCATCTTGTGCTATCAACATCATCATCATGTACCATAGCGGTAAGCGTGGGCGTTCATACCCGCCTATCTAATACATGACATCGCAGTCATGCACAGCGGTTAAGGGATGGTTAAGCGGCAATGTATTTACAGGGCAGCGCACTCAACCCCATCATTCTTTTTTGTGGTTGTAAATTCTTTGTAAGATTGCAATGCATTTACAGGGCATTGCACTCGTGTCAGGCACAACTGTCACATCGGCTGGCGCTGTGTGCGTTATGTTTTTTGAGTGTGTCTAATAGCTCTATCATTCATGGTGATGTATTTGTAATGTAAGCGGCCATCATTGTAAGCTCACGTGTCTATTTCGCCTTTTATTACAGATTTAAACTGCTAAAACCGAGAGACAGTGGAAGCGCCAGAGCCGAAGACAACACCAGAAAAACCAAAGGAAAGGACTGAGCATAAGGAACATCTAACACTGTAGCATCATCATCCTTCACCATCATCATCATCTTTATTATCAGCTACCACTGTTGACGTGAAGAGAGAGAGAGAGAGAGAGAGAGAGAGAGAGAGAGAGAGGAAGAGAGCGGGTTAGAGAGACAGACAGAACGAGAGAGAGATAGCGTCGGAACGTGATGGTGGTAGTGGCATTCCATGAGAGCGAGAGAGAGAGAGATAAAGAGCGAGTGGGCTAGAGAGACAGAGAAGGAGAGAGAGAGGGTGGTGGTTGGGGTGGCATTCCGCTCTTTTCTTCTGTCTCTCCAGCGGGCTGTAAGCTTCTCGAGGATGATTCTCTTCTGTATTCAGCAATAGAATGAGACTTAGCCATTGCGTATGGCTGTTTTATAGCACCAAGTCACGTGGTATAGCTATAACAATAAACAAGTTTAAACTGGTTTATTGCTAGATAGACAACTGCTGAATACGGCAATTTTACTACGAAAACACGCTATAGAGTGCCTACATAGCGTGTTCAGACATGTTTTCAGCACTGACTCATGGTTGACCGGTCACGGACAACTAGCTAAGATGTCAAGGTCGGGCACAACGGTTCTAAAGTAACTGAGGAGTGTGCGAAGTCCACCGACAGAGAGAGAGACAGACAGAGAGAGAGAGAGAGAGAGAGAGAGAGAGAGAGAGAGAGAGAGAGAGAGAGAGAGAGAGAGAGAGAGAGAGGTAAAGAAATAAAGAAAATAATCATATAAAGAGAATGAAAGAAATAAAGAAAAATAATGAAATGCACATGGCCGCTTGGTATATTTTAAGACTCCCTGCTAGAAATTAGACTTTTCATCACTCGACAGTATTTTCACATTTTTGAATTTTGGGCGACCTGTTGTAACATTTGTTATGGTGCAATGAAGGGGAGACAATTCTGTTTATTAAGGGTAAGTTATTTGTTTAATTTCATTTCATGTTTTAATGATTATCTTAGCAAGTTATGGCTTATTTTAAATGAGAATCGTAGTTTTTATTGAGATCACTATTCTCCACTATACATACAAGAAATTTAGTCGTTTATTATGTTTTTAGGGTTAATTTTTTAATATTAATATATGCGTGTCTAGTATATTTTTAAACCAGATTTTCACCAAGCGATTAATGTTGATACACGGGTAGGGACTTCTACCGAATTAGCTATCAGCGTGCAAATGTTTATTCAGGCGGTCATTACTTGACCTAATCGGGGTAACTCGAGTGATGGAATAAAGCATTTTCTGTCATATTGATTTCGATCTCCTCATAGAAAGGGGTTGATATCTACATGACTGGAGCTCGAGCGCACCGCACCGCACCACACACATACACACACTGGGACTCGAACCCAGGTGCCCGGCAACTATTTGGTCTACTTATCTATATACGTATACCACATGCCCGGGATTTGCCTCGTTGTCTTCAGGTGATCGCGGGACGGATCGGGGAAGCGGAGGCGGCCGGCAAGGGCATCTGGGGGTGCCGAGGGCGGGTATCCACGGACCAGAAGTCAACCGGAAGTGACACCGGAGGTAGTAAAAAAAAAAACAAATTCCCCAAAAAATTCAAAAATGTGGGCCGTTTTTCCGGGGGGCCAGTTGCTGAGCTATACCCTCCATATAAGGAAATACGACTTCCTGCCCCCGGGATGGCCCCCAAAACCGCTTTAGTTACCTTCTGACATACTACTCAGGGCCTCTATTTCGTTGAGAGCATCATCCGCTAGTTTGGTCTCACTTCAGGAAAGCTCCAAATAGTGCTCTACCCATCTATCCATCTGCTGATTCTTATCAGTGATGATTTGTCCGGTCAAGGTTTTCAGTGGTTCACTTCTTTTGATCATTTGACCACAGGCTTTCTTTATCCCTTCATACATGCTTCTGATGTTTCCCTTATCATTTACATTTTGAATGGACTCTTGAACCAATAGTCATTTGCACACTGCATGACAGCCTTTTGCACATCCTTCCTAGCTTGCTTCACCTCACTGAGAGTATTATGTGTTGTTCTCTTCTTGTTTCTTAAGTGCGGTATCTTCTTTTTATCAATCAAGAGCTACAATGTCTGACTGTTTACCGCAAACCAGTCCTGCCTCTTATAATCCACAGTGCCATAAACCCCTACCGCTGTTTTATAAAGAGTTTCCTGAAGTTTATCCCACTTTTCACTCGTTGTACACATTTCTGATGTATCAATGAAAGCGTCTTCAAATTACTGTTGGAACTCAAAGCACTTATTATGCTCATGGGTGTTAATAATATTAATCCTGAGACTAGATTTGTGTTTAGCTGTGTAGATTCTCTTAAGTCTCAGTCTAACCCTTGCAACAACCAAAGAATGATCCGTATCACAGTAAGCACTGTGGTAATTTCGAGTTAATGATGTTTGGTTCAGATGCCCGGATCTTGGATGTTTCCATGTGACCTCATGCAGCTTTTTTGTTTAAAAAAAAAGAAAGAGTTTGTAATACATAGGTCATTTATGGTGCAATGCTCCAACAGCCTTTGCCAGTTTTCATTCATGCGACCGATGTTGTATTTTCCAAGGCACACTGGCCATGAACTCGAGTCCATGCCCACACGAGCATTGAAATCACCGAGCAAATAATTGTAATCGGATTTTGGAACTGACTTGATCACAGAGTCTAACTCCTCATAGAACGAATCCTTCACGTCATCAGAGGAAATGAGTCTCGGCGCATATGCCGTGATAATGGTGGCAAAACCACACGAGGTTGCTAAGCGCAGGGATAATAGTCTTTCTTTACCTACAGCTGGAATTTCAATCATTCCCAGTAGCGAATTCTTCACTGCAAAGCCCACACCATGTTGCTTTTTTTCTGCCTGCCCTCTACCCTTCCAAAAATAGGTGTTATTGTTTTCCCTGAGTGACCCTTCCTCAGCGAGATGAGTCTCCTGCAGGCCAGAAATATCAATGTTAAGACGATTGAGTTCGGCATCAATCACAGCCATTTTTCTCACATCGTTAATATTCGTCAGGCCAGTGGAAAATCCTGGACACACGGTTTTTACGTTCCAGGTTACAAGCCGTAGCTTGAGGTTTCTATTTATTTTTTTAGTAGTACCTGCTGCATTGGTTTTACATCCTGCGATTCAGATTTTATAATAGTCTCAAGCAGCCATTGAAGCAGGCAGGCTGTGGCGGATCAGCACCCAATTGGCAGGGGATTGCCCAACTTGAGGCGGGCGGTAGCAGATCAGTGACATCTGTAGCTGTCTCCCACCGTCAGTGGCAACCCGGGGCGCCCCATGTCTACGCCAATTTACAAGGACTTATAACCCGTAACTGCTACCTTTCGCTTTGATTCCAAGACCGGTTAAGACCAGGGATGGAGTTATACCTCTCCATAGCACAAAGCCTGGGCTAAGATATAGAGACCATGCGTTGCCCATGCAGCATGATCCCTCTCTCGGCCTGCCTAGTTCACCCCAGAGGAATGGTAACACAAATACATCTGGAACAAGACAAGCCGCAGAAGGTGCCGGATCAGCAAAGCAATGCTCTAACTGTCCGCCTGTCGGAGCTTCGATCCTGTACCAGCTGCCAACCAAGGCTTAGGGCCTGTTCTGCCCTATGATATTTTGTCTTTAGGTTGTATATCCTCGCACCAGGATAAGGCTTGTACCCTCCTAATTGCGCTATTCCGCCCGAAACCGTTGGCACAATGTGGGGTGTCGGGTTTGGTGAGCGCCGTCCAACATTCCGCGTGAACATAATGCAGATAGTACCGTCTACTTCATACGGTAGTTCAGTCATATCTGACTAAGATCTGACACTGAGACAATTGAGATACGTTTATGAGTGCTTAGCACTGTGAATTTATTTATGTAACACCATAACATCGAACATGAAGACATTCTCAGACGGCTAGCATGATTAATGTCGCATCAGTCACTGAGTTCAAGAACATTAGCATTCCATCCCCAATGTGCCACCATGCAAGCAGTCGAAGGCTTGACAAGGTTAAATGCAAGAAGATAAATTTCATTGCACGTGGTTTTATCCTTTCTAGTTCGGTTTCTGTATACAGAACGGCAAGTGGCCTGCCGAGAACGTCACACAAGGCACGGACTTGTAGCTCCAGTGATGACGTCACACAAAACACAAATTCCGTTACTCCAGCGATCATCTCCAAGGATGATCTCTTGGCCACGGAGGACACTTAACGATATCTGGTCTAATAGAATGACTTCAGCGGAAGAGAGGAGCCCAAGTGGTTTGTCGTAAAAACACCACACAGCTAATCGGATAGTGTGGCCCGATTTCTCCCTCTCATCCTCCTCCTTCATCCTCTTCTTCTTTCGTCTTCTATTTATCACCCATTGGGACAGAGACAATCAACCAGACTACGCCATACAGTCCTATCCTTTACTATCTCCTACAGCTCTCCCCATCTCCTCCCAATATTATCCATCTCTGTAATTCTCTTTTCCGTGTGTATTTAAGTCTCGCGCTATTTCCTTTGCTTTGTGGGTTCCAGACAAGAGAGTGTCTAGTTATATTGTCCTCGCCTGGTGGAGGGGGATACTGGAAATAAAGAAAACAGTGTAGACTTCACTCGAGTTAAAAGCAAGCGAACGAAAAATCAAACAATCAACTAAGGTTACAGGTCAAACCTCATTTTCAATGACGCCATCCGAAGTTGCGTTCAAGGCAGGCAACAATTTGTTACTATCTGCAAAAGCAAAAGTTGTAAGGAAGATATTTTACAACATACTGAAATGCTACTAAATGCGTTAAAGTGGGAGTGTTAGTGACATTGGTAGGGAGGCTATTCTTTCGAAGGAGGCTTCGACGCCTGCTAAGTGAGGGAAAGACGCCATTCAGGCCTAGAAAATGTGATGGCCCTGTATATATATATATATATATATATATATATATATATATATATATATATATATATATATATATATATATATATATATATATGGTCATTGGCACCTTTCCGTCTCGACAGGCGATAGTTTGGTACATTGTGCTTCAAAAAGGCTTAATAACTACGATCCAAGGCGGTGGCGAGTGTGGCTGGTAAGGCCAATTCTTGCTGCAAATGTTTGCCCACAGCAGGTGCATGTGAAAACATAAGATCAGGGATGGAGTTATTGCCTCTCCATAGCACAAAGCCAGGGCTAAAATAAAGAAACCATGTGTTGCCAATGCAGCATGATCCCTCTCTCGGCCTGCCTAGTTCACTCCAGAGGAAAGTTGACACCTATAATATGGAACAAGACAAGCTGCAGAAGCTGCCGGATCAGCAAAGCAATGCTCTAACTGTCCGCCTGTCGGAGCTTCGATCCTAGACCAGCTGCCAACCGAAGGCTTAGGGCCTGGTCTGTCCTGCCATGACTTATTTTGTCTTTGGGTTGCATTTCCTCGCACCAGGATAAGGCTAGTACCCTCCCAATTGTGCTCTTCCGCCCGAAGCCGTTGGCTATATATATCAACCATGTGCCGTGCCAGAAAGCGTGGGCGGTCATGACTCGCCATTTCACTCGATCACCAGTGTCGTGGATCAGCTCAGTGTTCCTGTCTCGTCCATGCCATGTGGCCAAGCCATCCAGGTATTTTCCTCTTGGTCTTCCTCTTGGTCTGTTCCCTTCGATCTTGCCAGTTGTCACTAAGTTCTCCAATCCATTTCTTCTCATAACATGTCCCAAAAATTTTGACTGTCTACGTCTAATATCTCCAATCAGTTTACGATGTTCATTTGTCTCCTGCAGTACTTGGTCATTGGTTTTTCTGTCTGCCCATGGCATTCTTTGCATTTTCCTCAGAAACCACATTTCTGCAGCCATCAGATGCTTTTCAGCTTGACTGCTCATTGTCCAAGTTTCACATCCATACAAAAGAACAGGCTCCATGTATCCCCTCAACACTCTTTTTCTCGTTTCAATTGACATCTTTTTATTGGTCAGAATGTTTTTCATCTTGCTAAAGGCTACTTTCGCCATGGCGATTCTTGTTCTAATCTCTTCAAGGCATCTCCCATCAGATGTTATGACTGTTCCAAGATAATTGTACCGATTCACTTCTTGAAGAATATTTCCATTTACTTGTATATTACATTGTGGCACTTCTTCCTTCCTAGTGACGACCTACCGACCTGAGTCATTTTACAATTTAATTCTAACCCCAGTTGTTCACTGTGTACAACAACCGCATCTAATAATTGTTGCAGGTCCTGCGCATTGTCTGCAATTAATACTGTATCATCTGCATATCTAATGTTATTGATGTTTCGTCCTCCAATGCTGATTTCATTTATATCCTCTACATTTCTGAAAATATTTTCACTGTATAGGGAAAAAAGATCTGGAGACATCACACATCCCTGCCTAACACCTCTCTTAATTGGCTGATACTGTCCCACTTCATTATCAATCCTTATTGCAGCTTGTTGTTTCCAATATATGCTTTTTATAAGTCTAATGTCTTTCCCATCAATTTGTAGATCTGCAAGCATATCCACCATGTTGACATGTCTAACTCTATCAAAAGCCTTTGTATAGTCAATAAAGCAAAGATGTATATCCTTGTTTACTTCTATAGCACGTTCAATAACTGTTCGCAGCATATACACAGCATTTACTGTACCCTTTCCTTCTACAAACCCACATTGTTCTTCCCCTATTTCAGGTTGTATTTTCTTCCTCACTCTTTGCATGATAATTCTTAGCAAAATCTTTGTGATGTGACTCATTATATAATTGTTCTATGTTGATCACATTCCAAGGTTCCTGATTTCTTTGGGATTGCAATAAATACAGAATTACATAATTCAGGAGGTATATCTCCAGTATCATTTAATGTGTTCAGCAATCTGGTGACTTGCTCTAGTCCAAATTCTTCTAAAGCTTTAATCATTTCTGTTGTGATGGTATCTGCACAGGGGGCCTTGCCAGCTTTCATATGCTTAAGAACATTTCGAACCTCCATCTCCAAAATTGGCGGTCCTTCATTATTAAATCTAATATCATACTGTTCGTCTCTGTTATCATCATAAATGTGTTTCACATAATCTGTCCATACATGTAGAATCTGGTCTTTTTCTATTATGATTTTGCCATCTTCAGTTTTTAGACACCCTGTTGATGTACTTGTTCTTTTATTAGTAAGTTCCTGAATTCTTTTGTGCACTAATTTGGTATTTTGACTGTTGTGTTGGTTTTCAATTTCTAAGCACTTTTCCTCAAGCCATGCTTCTTTTGCCTCCTTACATAATATTCTGACTTGTCTGTGAATTTCTTCATATTTGACAGAATTATTTTTGTTGAGTCTTCTTGTTTCCATGAGGTGTAAAATTTCTTCAGTCATCCATTTCTTACGACCCACCTTCTTTAATTTTGGAATAGTTGTTTCTGCAGCCACATTGATTGAATTCTTCAACGTTTCCCATTGATCATCCACATCCTGGAATAGGATCTCTAGATCAGACAAAATTTCAAATCTGTTCTGTACTTCTATGTTGAATTTGTTTTGTATTTCCTTGTCATTACTCAATGTACACAAATCATATTTAGTGTTTCCTGTTATATACTTGACTTTCTTCAACTTTATCCTCAATGTTCCTGTGAGTAATCTGTGGTCACTATAACAATCAGCACTGGGAACTGTTTTTGCTAGTGTTAATGCGTTTCTAAATCTTCTGCTAATCAGAATGTAGTCAATCTGGTTTCTAATCCTGCTATCAGGACTCCTCCATGTCCATAATCTTCTAGGGTGTTGCTTGAACCATGTGTTTCCTACAATCATTTCCTGTTCTTTTGCCCACTCTACGAGTCTGTATCCTCTTTAATTTCTCTCTCCTAAACCATAGTTTCCTACTGTGTATCTATCCCCTTGATTTCCTACTTTTGCATTGAAGTCCCCTATTATGATGTTTATTTCTGAATTTTTACATTTCTTTATGGAAGACTCTATGTCATTATACAATTCTTCTACACTATCTTCACTGGATTCTCTTGTTGGGGCATATACTTGAATAATATTTATGCTAAAAGGTCTGCCACTTAATTTAACTAGTAGAACTCTGTCCGACACGGCCCAATATCCTTGAACAGATTTTGCTGTTTTCCGGTCCAAAATAATTGCCACTCCTCTATGACGATCTTCACCTCCAGAATAAATAATCTTGAAATCTTCCTCTATCTTGATGCCTGCTCCTGTCCATCTCGTTTCGCACATACCTAAAATATTAATTTTTTCCCTTTCAATTTCTTGTTTTATGTTCTCTAATGTTCCGTCGTTGTTTAACGTCCTAACGTTCCAAGTTGCTAATTTTAACGTCTCTGTCCTTGTCTTGCGATGATCAGTCTTTAAGCGAATCATGATATACTAGGCACTTTTAAAGAGGTAGTTTGCCGTTGCTTTCCTCTATGGCAGTGACCTTACTGGTCGGAGACCGCAGCCATTGGCTCAAGAAGAGTTCCTCTGCCTGCCGTCGTGAAGCTCGAGGCAATGACCCACAATATCTGTCGGCTGCCCTCAAAATTTCATCCACCACCTGCCTTCCGTGGCTTCTTTTGAAAACTTCCAATAAAAGGAACACAAAATAACATCACATAATCCACAGGAAAACACTATTCACAGGAGATCCATAGGAAATCACACGAAATCCAAAGGATAACACTAAATAGCGTCCCTCCGAAAAGTAACGCTTCATTTTGTCGCCATTGTATATATATATATATATATATATATATATATATATATATATATATATATATATATATATATATATTGTGTGTGTGTGTGTGTGTGTGTGTGTGTGTGTGTGTGTGTGTGTGTGTGTGTGTGTGTGTGTGTGTTGTTTGTCCATCAAGAATGATGATGACAATTCATTTCATCCAGTGGGGTTGAAGGTGTGGCGCCGTGGGTTCTAAGATGGCTGATAAGGCCTATTTTCGCTCGAAATATTCTTTGACAATGTGGGCAAATAATGCTTGACGTCTCTGGAGGAGGATTTCCTGCAGTGGTTTTTCTGTCCTGCCTTTTCTTCACAGCTCCTGGTTGCCACACATATGACTGCACCTTTGTGTAATGATGCACGCCACGAATTTCGGTCTCTGGCTGCATTCTCCCAGGTGTCATGATGAATTCCAAAAGCATTCAGTGAAATTTTCAGTGTCTTTAAAGCGTTTCCTCTGGCCACCTTGGGAGCGTTTACCACAACGCAGTTCGCTGTAAAAAAATCGTTTAGGGAGCCTGTGATCTCGTATGCGAGTCAAGTGACTAGCCCAACGAATCTGATTCTTCATCAGTAGAGTGTGGATACTGGGCATGGATGCTCTTTCTAGGACTTCAGTGTCTGGAATCTTGTCTTGCCATTTAATCTTCAGTAGCTTCCTTAGGCAGACTGTGTGGAAGTGGTTTAATTTCCTAGCGTGTCGCTGATAAATAGTCCAGGTTTCACAAGCATATAGCAGTGTGGATAATACAACTGCTTTGTAGACTTTTAGCTTTGTTTGCAGGCTTATTCCAGTTCTGTCCCATACATTCTTGTACAGTCTGCCAAAGGCCGCACTGGCCTTGGAGATTCTTGCATTCACTTCGTCATCAATTGTGGCAGCTTGTGACACAGTGCTGCCAAGATAGGTGAATTTGTCCACAACACTTAGTCTATGATCATTCACTTTGATATTCGGCACAGTGTGATTATTCCCTGGAGCTGGCTGGTACATAACTACAGTCTTCTCCAAGTTGATATTGAGCCCAAAGTTGGCACAGGCATGTGAGAAAGCTGAAACATTATGTTGCATGTCCGCCTCTGAGTTGGCGTATAGAGCGCAATCATCAGCAAACAGGAGCTCTCTGACGGTGTCGCTGTTAATTTTGGTTTTAGCTTTCAGCCTTCTGAGATTGAATAACTTTCCATCCATACGGTAGTTGATGTCTATTCCAATGTCAGTCGTTCTCGAAGGCATTCATCAACATGGCTGAAAACATGAGGCTGAACAGTGTTGGTGCCAGGACACATCCTTGCTTCACTCCATTGGTGACAGGAAAGGGTTCAGACAGTTCACCATTTTCCTGTACTCTTGCCTGCATGCCGTCATGAAATAGCCGCACTATTTGGACAAACTTTCGTGGACAGCCATATTTTGCCATAATCTTCCACAGTCCTTCTCTGTTGACTGTATCAAAAGCCTTGGCAAGGTCAATGAAAGTGGAGAACATTTCGCAGTTCTGTTCCTGACATTTCTCTTGCAGCTGACTTGCAGCGAAAATCATGTCAACAGTTCCACGTTCTTTTCTGAAGCCACATTGACTCTCAGGAAGAAGACCTTGATCGAGATGGGCTGTGAGGCGATTGAAAAGAATTCTGGCGAGTATCTTCCCTGCAATTGAAAGTAAGGAGATGCCTCGGTGGTTGTCACAGGATTGGCGGTTTCCTTTACGTTTGTAAAGATGGACTATTGACGCGTCCTTGAAATCTTGTGGCATGGTCTCATTCACCCATATGTTTGTAAAGACTTGGTGAAGCTGCTCTGTTAGGACCGGCCCACCTGCCTTGTATATCTCTGCTTGGATGGAGTCAGGACCAGGTGCCTTGCCGCTGGAGAGTTGCTGGATGGCTTTGTTTACTTCCACTATGGTTGGCAGGTCATCAAGTGTCTCATTGGTGCGAACTTGAGGAAGGCAGTTGATGGTTTCATCATCGAAGAAGGAAGTTGCATTTCAGATTTTGCTGAAATGCTCTGCCCAGCGTTGAAGGATTTCTTTCTTATCGGTGACCAATGTTCCCCCATCTGCACTGAGGAGGGGAACTATGCCTGGTGATGTAGGACCATAGACCACTTTCAGTGAGTCGTAGAAGTTTTTCTTATCATGTCTGTCAGCAAAGCCCTGAATTTCATCAGCTTTGCTGCTCAGCCAGGAGTCCCGCATGTGCCGAAGTTTCTGCTGCACTACTCTCTGAATGTTCTTGAAAGCATCTTTTTTTATGTTGACTTTGGGTCATTCAAATGGGCATTGAGGAGAAGATGTTTCTCGGCCAGCAATTGGGTGATGTCTTCGGAAATTTCATCAAACCAGTCTTTATGCTTTCGGGGAGCTGAACCCAGGATTTCCATAGCAGTGTTGTAAATTATGTCCTTTAGGGATCTCCATTCTGTTTCTGTAACCTGTTAAGCTGCAGCATTGGGCTTAAGGCGGTCTTCCAGCATATTTTCAAACGACTGCTGCATTTTCTTGCTGTTTAGGTGGGTGACATTTAGCTTTTTTTGCATTTTCGCCCCTTGAGGACGCCGTGGTAGCCTGATGTGAATGTTTATTTTCGAGACAATGAGACGATGGTCTGTCCAACATTCGGCACCACACATGGATTTTGTAACTCGAACGTCTTGTCTGTCACTCCTCCTGACGATGCCATAGTCAATGAGGTGCCAGTGTTTCGAGCGAGGGTGCATCCACGATGTCCTATTTCTCATTGGGAGACGGAAAATTGTGTTCGTAATCAGGAGATCATGTTTGGCACATGTCTGAAGGAGGCGGAGTCCATTTCTGTTACAATTTCCGACTCCATGCTTTCCAATAATGCCACTCCAAGAGGTGGTGTCCGTGCCTACTCTGGCATTGAAATCCCCAAGGAGTATAAGTTTGTCTCCTTTGGGAACAGATGTTAATACATTGTGCAGGTCCTCATAGAACTTGTTCTTGACATCATCTTCGTTGGTCATAGTTGGTGCGTAGACACAATGGTTGCATGCTTCCTTCCATTCAGCAGGGGCAACTTCATGGTCATGAGCCTGTCGTTTATAGCCTTTGGGAATCCAGCTAATTTGCCGACCAGGGCCGACTTAATGGCAAATCCCACACCGGATTGGCGTCTTTCCTCGCTTTTCCTTCCACTCCAGACAAATGTGTAGCCGGCACCTATTTCTCAGATTTGGCCTTCTTCTGCAAGTCGTGTCTCGCTCAAGGCTGCAATGTCGATGTTGTACCTGCCCAGCTCTCTCCCAATCAGTGCTGTTCGTCTCTCTGGACCCGACGCGCCGTCTCTGTCAAGTAGGGTGTGCACATTCCAAGTTCCAATTGTTAAGGGAATATGGTTTACTCTTTTAGCTTTGCTTGTTTTATCTTTCTTTGTATGTCGACCGCAGTTAGGGTACCCACCAACCGCGGCTAGCTGGTTAGGTAGTGATGAAGCAGACAATGTTTAGGGCACCTTTTCTAGCCCCTTCCTCATGCTATGGAGGTGAGCAGTGTGTTCCTATAGAGGGCTGCTCAGTCGCTCAGGGGGCTGCCGAATCCCACTGCTGCTCCGGTCAGTAGAAGACAACCATATGGCCTGAGCCGCCTGTGTGCAGGTCTGCGACTACGGCTGCCAGCGTACCCACGCCTGCCGCTTCGCCGCTCGCCCATTGCCACAGGGCTTGAAGGTGATATATGACGTTGGATGAAGAATGACTTGCGCGATGATTTGGATTAAAGTGAGGAAGAGTTGCGCAATTCGTCGACCTCACTCTCTCGCCTGAGTCCATCTGAGTCCAGTGGCAAGACAAGTCGAGACGACTGGAGACGAATACAGGTGCAGTGGATGACCAGGGCGCTCTACGTGCCTTTCCGTGCTACTGCGTCTCTTCCGCTTGATCTTTCCAGTCGTTACGATGTTCTCCAATGCCTCTCTTCACATCACATGACCATAGAAAGGTGCTTGCCTCATTCCTATTGTTGAATATAATGTTCTAGTTTCTTTAGTCTTGATGGATAATGCAGTGAACAGACGGTAGTTTGTTACACTGTGCTTCAAAAAGCATAATGACTACAACCCATGGCAGTATCGAGTGTGAGTGATGACACCAATTCGCGCGGTAAATGTTCATCAACATTTGATGTACGTGAACATATGCTCATTTCCACCATCACGCATTGTCTGACGTCTTACTAGTTCAGTGTGCGACCTGTCTGCAATCGTTTTCTCCGCTATCTTTATTCTATTCCTTAACTTCTTCCTCTATGCAACGCGATCAGCGGCGACTTGCTCCCAAGATACAATATGCCTGTATCAATCATGTCCCGCTTACACACATCTTTGTGCTCCAGCAGAGGCCAATCCGGAGATATTTTACAAATTGAATGAAAAAAATATAAATTAACTAATTCAATGCCAAAAATAAAGTAGGTTTGGACCAAACAAAAATGGATTGCAATAAAATTGGAAGTAGAAGTGTGTCACAGTTATGACTTAAAGGTTGCTAATACGGTAGGAGACATGTTGTATTATATATTAAATTAAAGAGAGGTGCATAGGAAAAACTACTATATTGATATTTTAACTATAGTTTAATTTATAAGCGCATGGCAATAAGGAGAATTCGAATGCTGACAATTTGTCATCCAATGGCACTGAATGAATTGCGATATAAATATTACCTTGACAAACTCTGCCAGAAAATACAGTCTATACATAACCAAATGAAGGAATACCTGAGATCGGCTTGACTGAGAATGACACGGTGGACATAGGTGGAATGTGGGCTCGAAAAACAGCTTCCACAGGTGGCTTTGACAATCTTTCTGGTATTGATGCCACCATCTCTGGAACCGGCACCAACTGTATGTGTACATACATAAACATGTGTTGATTATGTGGTTGTTATGTGCATATCAGCGGCTGGATGTGAGGTATGGCAATGACAACATCTGGGTTGGGCAACATGAGCAATATGATGGCAAGACGATGGATAATTGTGGGATCGCCGTGGCAAAGTTGCACAATGTGGAACACGGTGGCAAATTATGGAATTGGTGGAATATTGTGGGATCAGTGGAAAATTGTGTAACACGATTGCAAATTATGGGATAAATGGAAAATTGTGGGACACGGTGGAAAATTATGGGATAAGTGGAAAATTGTTTGATTAGGGTAGCAACTTTCGAAATCCCAGCAGCTAACTATGGGATCACAGCAACAAGTTCTGAGATCACATCCCAAGTTTTGGGATAACATTGGCTAGTTATGTGATAATACTGGAAATTTGTTGGAGTGGTGGGGATTTATGGGATCACGGTGGTAATTGATGGATCAGTGTGGATTTATGAGATCACTGTGGCAATTTGCGGGATCAGAGTTGCTACTTGTGGGGTTTCAGTGGCAAGTTGAAGGATCACAACGGAAAGTGAGAACACTAGGAAAATTAGTGGGATCACAATGAAAGAAAGTAGTGGGATCACAATAATGGAAAGCAATGGGATAACGATAATGGAAAGTAGTGGAATCAAAATAATGGAAAGTAGTGGGATCACAATAATGGAAAGTAGTGAAATCACAATAAAGGAAAGTAGTGGGATCACAATAAAGGAAAGTAGTGGGATCACAATGATGGAAAGTAGTGGGATCACAATAAAGGAAAGTAGTGGGATCACAATGATGGAAAGTAGTGGGATCACAATAAAGGAAAGTAGTGGGATCACAATAAAGGAAAGTAGTGGGATCACAATAATGGAAAGTAGTGGGATCACAATAATGGAAAGTAGTGGGATCACAATAAAGGAAAGTAGTGGGATCACAATGAAGGAAAGTAGTGGGATCACAATAATGGAAAGTAGTGGGATCACAATGAAGGAAAGTAGTGGAATCACAATATAGGAAAATAGCGGGAATATAATAGTGGAAATTAATGGGACCAAAATGGAAAGCAGCGGGATCCAAACAGGCAATAGTGGTATCACAAAGGACAGTAGTGGGAACACAATAATAGAAATTAGCGGGACCGCGATAGAAAGTAGCGGTATCACAATGGGAAATAGTGAGATTACAATGGGAAGTAGAGTAATCAGAAGAGGAATTACTGAAATAACAATAGGTAGTAGTGAGAGTTCAACTGGAAGTAGTGAGATTACAATGGGAAGTAGGGAGATTACAATGGGAAGCAAGGGGGTTACAATGGGGAGTAGGGTGATAACAATGGGAGGTAGGGCTATCACAATGGGGAGCAGGAAAATCAATATGGGAAGTAGGGGAATTACAATGGGAAGTAGGGGAATTACAATGGGAAGTAGGGGGATTACAATGACAATTAAAAGGATCACAAAGGAAAGCAGTGAGATCAAAATTGGAAGTAGCACAATTACAATAAGAAGTAGAGGGATCAAGATTGGAAGGATTGGGATTGCAATGGAGAGAAGTGGGGTCACTGTAGCAATCTCTGCGATCACCATAATAGGTTAAGAGATCTTAATGACGGTGACCGATTATGTGATCGGGGGAGGGGGGATTTACGGAATCAGAGAGCTGTGAATGGGATCACAGTGAGAAAATATGGACTTAGGGGGATTTTCACAGTGTTACGTTGTGGGCTGACGATGGAAAATCACATGATCGTAGCGCCACGTTGTGGGATCACGATGGAGATGTTGAAGGATCACAGTGTCACGTTACGGGTTCACAATTGTAAGTTGAAGAGTCACGGTGCCGCGCTGTAGGATCAAAATATCACGTTGTATGATCACAGAATCAAGTTGTAAAATCACAACAGCAGGTTAAAAGGGTCACGATTCCACGTTGTGGAATCACCATGTGGGATCGCATTGGAGCACATTGGAGGATCACACCGTCACGTTGTGAGATCACAATAGAGCATGTTGAAGGATCATAGTGTCACGATGTGATATCGCAATGGAGCACGTTGAAAAATCACAATGTTGTGAAATTGCTATAGGACACCTTAAAGGATCACAGCGTGACGTTGTAAAATCACAATAGCACATTGAAGGACCACAAAGTCATGTTTAGAGACCGTAATGAAGCACGATGAAGGATCCCAGGATCACGTTATGGGATCACTCAAACAAAGATGTGGGCGGGATGACAAACGTTCAAATGTCGGCTCCACTATGCTCGTACTAAAAACTCTGCCCTCTCCTTTCACAACTAAATAAACCAAAAACCAAATTCTATCCACGTTTCCACGGATTCCCTACACTTATCCCCGAGCAATAGCGCACGCAGAAACAACACAGGCGACTGCCAACTGCTCCTCAAGTATAAGTGCAGTTCTGACGCCGAGCATCGCGCTATAAGGTAACACAGCTGTTGCTACTGGAAAACTGCGGGCGACATCTGACTCGTTGGTGTCGGTTGATTGTTATTCGATAGCCAAGGATTCAAAATTACAGTGGTTTTAGTATTACTAGTAGCAATAGTAGTACTAGCAGTAGTATTAGTAGTAGTAGTAGTAGTAGTAGTAGTAGTAGTAGTAGTAGTAGTAGTAGTAGTAGTAGTAGTAGTAGTAGTGATAGCAGTAGTAGTAGCAGGAGTAGAAGCAGGAGTAGTAGCAGCAGCAGCAGCAGAAGTAGTATCTACGGGATGAGCAAAGAAAGCGACATCTACCTCTATTTCTTATTTGTGAAAGTGGCTAAAATATATCCCGGGAAATTGTCTGAGAAGTAAATGCCTTGCGTGTTATATTGCCCACATTACACACAGTGCGCTGGACCTGGCCAACAAAATATACCCATATTTGGATCCTTAACGTGAACCATTTCGCTATCACTATAGAAGGGAACCGGGAATTTGACACCTGCATCCTACAGGCGTTGGCTTTCATACAATTGTATGTGTGACGGTCGATCAGAAAGTAATGGCACACTACTGAACGTAAACTTGCCAAGAAATAACAAACAGCCAAAAAGCTGGGGTTGACTGTAAAGGATATGCAACTGACTTGTAACTTATGGAAAATGTCTTTGAATATCGTAGACCCGGAAAACTAAATGTACTGAAAACTATCAAGATTCGAACATTCCAATAAACTGGCCGATAAACAGTGAATCTCTACCCACTCAACCGCACGTTTATTCAATACAGTATAGAATAACACAAAGTCA
Source organism: Cepaea nemoralis (assembly GCA_014155875.1). Lineage (NCBI taxonomy): Eukaryota > Metazoa > Mollusca > Gastropoda > Stylommatophora > Helicidae > Cepaea > Cepaea nemoralis. The sequence continues at coordinate 165,482 of JACEFZ010022263.1, read as the reverse complement.
TGCAGTCTAACATAACAATTTGCCGAAAACACAGGACGTTGAGGTCGGCAAACAAATACTTACACAAAGCACAACATATAATCACGGAGAAGACACTACAGCGACTACATTAAGGCATAAGAACGGGATGAGAAGAATTTAAAACAAAAATTAAAATAATGAAGAGAAAATGAAAAAAAAATTGAAGGTAAAAACATTTGCTACTTAACGCAGACAAGTTTATTCAATACACAGTTTATACTGGTCATGCACCTCGTTGCGTTCAGCTGACGTTACCATACTGCACTACCGTATTGGTTTACTCTGAACCAGAATATTAGATGTCTGTTGTAAATCTACTACGTGTATGTATGTTATGTGTGTGTGTCTATGTGTGTACGCGTGTGTGCTACGTGTATGTATGTTATGTATGTGTGTCTATGTGTGTATGCGCGCGCGTGCGTGTGTGTGTATGTGTGATGTTTTTTTTTGGTCTGCGTACACAATAGGCCTTGTCAGCCATTTTAGAACGCGTGGCCCAAAACTTTCAAGTCTCACAGGATGAAATTAAAGGTCATCATCATTCTTGATGGACAAAGACCATGTGTGTAGGAATGTGTCCGTCCACCATTCGTCTGTCAGTCTATCTGTCTGTCCGTCCAAACGTCTATCACCCGTCTGTTTGTCTGCACGAACGAATGAATGTATGCACTGTAAATATTAATGTATGCACGTACGTGCAAACACACACACATATGCACAGACGGACGGACGCAAGAAAGCACGCACGCACGCACGAGTGCCTATAAGTCTGCACAAATATGGTGCCAGCACCATATACCCACTAGACCTCAAGGGTCCTTGAATGTGGCCGCCTGGGCCGAGACATCAAAATGTATTCCACGGCACACTTCAAACAGCGACACTATAGGTTTGTGTATTGTAGTCTACACGGTTGTGACATTCTAAATATGCATTTGGTAGGCAGCTTGTACAGGGGGAGGGGGCAGTTTGTACAGGGGGAGGGGGCAGTTTGTACAGGGGGAGGGGCATCTTGTAAGGGGGAGGGGGTCAGCTTGTACAGAGGGAAGCTTCTACAGGTGGAGGAGGAAGTGTGTACAGGAGGAGAGGGTCAGCTTGTACACGGGGAAGCTTGTGCAGGTAGAGGGGAAGCTTGTACAGTGGGAGATGGAAGTTTGTACAGGGGGAGGGAGAAGTGTGTACATGGGAGAGGGAAGGGGTCAGCTTGTACAGGGGGAGGGGGTCAGTTTGTACAGGGGTAGGGGTAAGTTTGTACAGGGGAAGGGAGTCAGCTTGTACAGGGGGAGGGGTCAGCTTGTAGCCGGGTGGGGGTGTGGGGGAGGGCAGCTTGTACAGGGGAAGGGGAAGCTTGTACAGGGGGAGGGGTTAAGCTTGTGCAGAGAGAGAGGGTCAGCTTGTACAGGAGGGGATAACTTGTACAGCAGGGGGTAGCTTGTCTAGGGAGGCATAGACAACTTATCACAAACATCAGAAAGAGGCAGTCTTCGTGTTTTGATCACATTATGTGAAGATAAAAACCGTAGCTTGTTACAACGGGAATTATTTGTGGAAAGAGAGATAGAGGAAGGCAGCGTGAGAAAATTCTTGACAGTCTTGTGTCATGACACGGGAGGGAATCAACACATAAATGGATACAGGTCATTGGAGATATCAAAATGTGGAGAAGCACGCTCGACAACGCCAGTTGGCAAGCGCTTGATGATGATGATGATCATTTTGAACTTACCTGAACAGGAACTTCGTACTGATCTGCATCAACAACAGTCACGCTCTCGGCTTTAATTGGGAACCGAACAGGAACATCCACGGCCCAAGATAGCGGATTGTACAGAGTTGTCAGAAACTGGGGCAAACATAACAATGTTTTATTTCATAAACATACATCTTTTCTGGAAATTATTATCTTCACACTTTATCAAAATATGTGATACAACAACAGAAGGGGTATCGTTTAACTACATTAATACATTTAAATACTGAGGGACAATAATAACATCGGATGGAAGATGCGTAGCAGAAATTAAGAGCAGAATAGGAAAAGCAAAAGCTGCATTTCAGAAAATAAAAAGTATCTTATGCAATAAATCACTATTATTAAATGTAAGAAAGAGTGTACTGAAATGCTTTGTATATTTTGCTCTACGGCGGTGAATCATGGTATCTGAACGACAAAATTAAGAAGTTTGGAGGCAACAGAGATGGGGTTATTGTGACGAAAGCAGAGAAAACCTTGGACTGCCAGAGTAACTAACAAAGATTATTTGGAAAAGGCTAATGACTGTAGAATGGTATATACAAGAATAAGAAAGAGACAAACATCATTTAGTGGTCTTGTGACGAGAAGAGAGGCATTGGAAAACATCCTGACAACTAAAAAGATCAGTGGGCCAGACCGAGAGAAATGATGCTCGATGGATCAAGAGAGGGGCATGGATTGAAATCATCAACAGAGTTAATCAAGAACACAAAGAACCGTCATCTGTGGAGAGATATAAACACCTATCCCAGCTGGTAAGGCACATACTGATGATGATGTCTTCGTCTATTTGTCTATCTGTATACCAGACTGTTCGTGTCCAACTACAGACGCTGTCATCTCCAGAATATCCGCTATGGCAACATTCTTCACAGAATGGGAATGGTGCTAGTGTTGTGGCAAATATCGTTTACGTGACTGCACGGTCGTGTGCTCGAATTCACTTCAGAGTCCATCTTAAACAACGACCAGTGATCCAGGATTTATTCAGTCTAACATGTTTACCCGAAATGTCTATGGGGGTAAACTCGACCGCTGAAACATTGCCCACTCTACCCATCGAGTAACGTTTGGTCTATAACAATATGTTGCATTCACCACGTACCCAGCACTCTCCGAGGCGTTGCACAAGGTTATTGACTTACTTAAGCTTCTTCTGTGAGCGTGAGGCGCAAGGAAAAACCACCACACCAATGTCGCTAGTGCATGTTTATGTACATTCACCAAGCTTGGTTTCATGTGCAGTGGCGTGTTTCAAAACGTAAGAGCAAATGTGGAACTGAATAATTTGGCCTAAAACGAAAAAAGTCATTAGACGGACACCAAAGTGGACATTGCCTGGAAATTAAAGTGGACATTACCTGAACACTAAAGTGGACCTTACATGGACACTAAAGTGGATATTACATGGACACTAAATTGGATATTACGGGGAGAGCAAAGTGGACATTGCGTGGACAGCAAAGTGGACATTATGGGGACAGCAAAGTGGACATTACAGGGATAGCAAAATGGACATGATCTGACAGTAAAGTGAACATTACCTGTTGCGAGCCCTCCGATATTGCACAGGAACTGACGTTGAGGTCATGACAGAAGTGCGATTCTAGAGGAGGGCGTTGTGTGCCGGGTCCATCGTCCATTTTCCATAAGTGAGCATAGACCAGAGACATGGCAGTCTGCGTCCGGGTGTCAACAAAGTAAGCGATAATTTGTTACCACCATTTGATAATGCTTATTTGTTAACATCTTACATATAACGTACGTATAAGTTAAACTTGTTTGTTAACATGTTAATATAACGTAGGCAGAAGATACACTTTTAAAACTGTGTTAATTTGCGGTAGTTGGCTAACATCTCATGACTAATGGATCTGTAAACTGTATAACAGACAAACAGAAGTAATGGTTACTAAAATAAAAAAAAGTGTATGTCCAAATTCAAGATCAACGTAAATGGAACCAGTCTGAAACAGGTAAATGTATCTAAGTTTTTGGGTACTTTAATAACAATAGATTGAAGTTGTTTTAAGGAAGTTACACGTAGAATAGTCCAAGCTAAGACAGCATTTCACAAGACGAAGAATATTCTCTGCAATTTATTTCCGAGTTATTAAGAGTTGTACTGAACCAAGCCTGATGTATGGATGCTTATCGTGGACAATTAGCAGACACAGAAGCTGCGGAGATGTGCGTGTATAGAAAAATAATGGAAGCCCCATGGACAGATAGAAATACCTAAGAAGATATCTTGAAAGAAGTTAACTAACAAAGAAAGAAGAGGAAGGCTGGAGTATTTCGTCACAGTTGGAAAGCTGGTGGTGAAGATGCTAGACTGCTTGACACCATGGCATGGAGGAACTTCAGTATCAGTAATGATTGCAATACATGAGACAGGAGGCTGTGGACAGACATGATCACCAACGTTACATGGCATGGACTGTTAGAAGAATGGCAGAACACGAGACAGAAGACTGTGGACATATATTATCACTTACATGATCCACACTGCTATATGCTTGTGAAACCTGGACTGTTTATCAGCGACACGCTAGGAAATTAAACCACTTCTCCACAGTCTGCCTAAGGAAGCTACTGAAGATTAAATGGCCAGACAAGATTCCAGACACTGAAGTCCTAGAAGAGCATCCATGCCCAGTATCCACACTCTACTGATGAAGAATCAGATTCGCTGGGCTGGTCACTTGACTCGCATGCCAGATCACAGGCTCCCTAAACGAATTTTTTACAGCGAACTGCGTTGTGGTAAACGCTCCCAAGGTGGCCAGAGGAAACGCTTTAAAGACACTCTGAAAATTTCACTGAAGGCTTTTGGAATTCATCATGACACCTGGGAGGCTGCAGCCAGAGACCGAAATTCGTGGCGTGCATCATTACGCAAGGGTACAGTCATATGTGAGACAACCAGGACTGCAAGAGCTGTGAAGAAAAGGCAGGACAGAAAAACCACTGCAGGAAATCCTCCTCCAGAAACGTCAAGCATTCCTTGCCCACATTGTCAAAGAACATTTCGAGCCAAAATAGGCCTTATCAGCCATCTTAGAACCTACGGCTCCATACCTTCAACCCCACTGGATGAAATGAATGGTCATCATCATTCTTGATGGACAAATAGCAAACATGATCACCAGCGCCACACGGCATGAACTATAAGAAGAAGACATCTTGTAGGCAACTCTTGTCAACATTGTCTTCTGTAACAACGGCATACTCGAGACTCATCCACTGACCCACTATACTATTCCATTGTTCTAGGGTGCAGATGTCTCTTGCTGTGGACATTTCTTACTTTCACAACGTTCACTACGGCGATGTAGTGACCACCACATCAGCCCCCCCCCCCCCCCCCCCCCCCCAGACCTCAGGCCGATCGGTCTGCACATATATGAAGCTAGCACCATATACCGAAGACACCCCAAGGCGTGAAAGAGAGTCCTGTACCTTGTAACTGTCATTGTTCAAGATGACTCAGCTTTAGACAAATTCAGCTAATAAACAGTTTACCAAAATTGTACACGACTAGCTGTGTATTAAGTCACCATCACCCAGTACCTTGTAACTGTCATCGTTCAAGGTGACCCAGCTTTAGACTAATTCAGCTAATAAACAGTTTACCAAAATTGTACACGCCTAGCTGTGTATTAAGTCACCATCACCCAGTACCTTGCCGGCTTACGTGGCGATCATGCCTTTCCACAAATTACGATCTCCGACGTCATGGATCAATTCGTGTGTTGACTCTCTTCCGTGCCATGACACAAAAATCTTCTCATGCTTTCTGCCCTCATCTCTCTTTCCGCAAATCTTTCCGGTGCTCACAACATGTTCCAGTTTTTGTCTTTTCATAATGTGGCCAACAAACGATGACTGCCTCTTTCTGACGTTAATGATAAGTTGTCTTTGCGACTCAGCTTCCCTTAAAATGTCCTGATTGCTCATTTTGGCTGTCCAATTAATTTTCAGCATTCTTCTATAAAACCACATCCTTAAGGCTTCCAGTGATTTTTGTCGCCGGTGTACTAATAGCCTAGGATTCACAGCCGTAGGTCAAAACTGGTTCTATGTAACACGCAAGAACCTTTTTTCTTAATTGCCAATAACAGTGTATTGAGTATATTGTACTAATCTCAGTTTTATATACCAATCGGAACTCGATGGATGATGAGGTCAGTAACACACCAGACGCGTTTACTTCCCGGGAAGTCTGGCATCCATTTTAGACTGCGTCGACATGGAGCCCAGGGCGATAAACTAGATCTATCTCAATGGAGACTGGGTCTATGTGGAGCCCAGGGCGATAAACTAGATCTATCTCAATGGAGATTGGGTCTATGTGGAGCCCAGGGCGATAAACCAGATCTATCTCAATGGAGACTGGGTCTATGTGGAGCCCAGGGCGATAAACTAGATCTATCTCAATGGAGACTGGATCTATGTAGAGACCAGGACGATAAACCAGATCTATCTCAATGGAGACTGGGTCTATGTGGAGCCCAGGGCTATAAACTAGATCTATCTCAATGAAGACTGGGTCTATGTGGAGCCCAGGGCGATAAACCAGATCTATCTCAATGGAGACTTGGTCTATGTGGAACCCAGGTCGATAAACCAAATTTGTCTCAATGGAGACTGGATCTATGTAGAGCCCAGGGCGATAAACCAGATCTATCTCAATGGAGACTGGGTCTATGTGGAGCCCAGGTCGATAAACCAGATCTATCTTAATGGAGACTGAGTCTATGTGGAATCCAGGTCGATAAACCAGATCTGTCTCAATGGAGACTGGGTCTATGTGGAGCCCAGGTCGATAAACCAGATCTGTCTTAATGGAGACTGGGTCTATGTGGAATCCAGGTCGATAAACCAGATCTGTCTCAATGGAGACTTGAAGACACGGTAACGAGCCCAGGACAGTCACTGCTGCACCAAAGACCCTAACACCGGGCACCAGACAATAATGTGAGAAGTAAAGCGGCCGGCGTTATGCTGACGTCATAACCCATCTAATGGCATGTGGTCAAGGAAAGGCCAGCTGGTAATAACTAAGATGGCACAGAACTGAGGTAATTATTCATCAACACGATCTGTACTAATACAGAACAATACAGAACGAATCAGCAAGACAAACAGCACGCAAATGTGAGTCATAACTATATTTTACAACCACACAAGAAGCCAGCAACAAAGACTCAGAAATGATGCACACGAGAACAGTAACGTAACTGGAAAGAAGGGCCAAAGTGTGCGACAAGTTGGTCTAGCCTAACGTGTCAGGGAGCTGTTGAACAAGATCATCATCAACATCATCATCATCATCATCATCATCATCATCATCATCATCATCATCATCATCATCATCATCATCATCATCATCATCATCATCATCATCATCATCATCATCATCATCATCATCTTCCAGTTCTGCGTCAAGGGTCGTGGTGAGGAATAATTTGCGTTCCAGCGCCCGATGGGCGGCACTGGATAGTGTCATTCCTGTGACTGTACAAAGGCTTTGATGTTGTCAATCCATTTTCTTCTTGGACGTCCTCTTGGTCTCGTCGCAGATGATCTTTGATATAAGGCCAGAGATGATAGTTGATGGTGTTGCATTCTAACGACATGGCCAAACCACTAGATCTTCTGTCTTTCAATAAATGTGGCACAAGGTGTTGATCCCACTGTCTTTTTGATAGCAGCATTTCTTACTCCGTCTCGGATTGTTACGTTGGCAGCTCTCCTCAGGCATCTCATCTCGCAGGTGTTGATTTTGCGAATGTGTGATTTTGATAAACTCCAAGCTTGAGATTGGTAGCATAGGGTTGGTGTGAATATGCTGATTTTTATCTGTCGTTTTGCGGACATGGGTATATTTGGATGTTTCAGTAAGGGTGATAGTTGATATGTTAAGTGCACAAGCTTCTTGACATTTGATTTCGATTTCTCTATCCAATCTGCCATCTTCTATGATCATGCTTCCAAGATACTACTGAACGTAAACTTGCCAAGAAATCACAAACAGCCGAACATGCTAGAGTTGACTGCAGATCCTATAAAGGATATTCAACTAATTGTTTTAGTAGTAATAGAAGTAGTAGTAGTAGTAGTAGTAGTAGTAGTAGTAGTAGTAGTAGTAGTAGTAGTAGTAGTAGTAGTAGTAGTAGTAGTAGTAGCAGTAGCAGAAGCAACAGTAGTAATAGTAGTAGCCGCAGCAGCAACAGTAGCAGCAATAGTACCAGTAGTAGTAGTAGTAGTAGTAGTAGTAGTAGCAGCAGCAGCAGTAGTAGTAGTAGTAGTAGTAGTAGTAGCAGCAGCAGCAGCAGTAGTAGTAGTAACAGCAGCAGTAGCACTAGTAGTAGTAGTAGTTGTTGTAGTAGTAGTAGTAGTAGTAGTAGTAGTAGTAGCAGCAGCAGCAGCAGCAGCAGTAGTAGTAGTAGTAGTAGTAGTAGTAGTAGTAGTAGTAGTAGTAGTAGTAGTAATAGTAGTAGTAATAGCAGCAGCAGCAGTAGCAGATTAGAGATACAGTCTAAAGCACCCTGAAGGTCTCAAATAGTGTTTGTAGTGCTCACTGTATGACCTTATTCCCCAGGAGAAGAGTAGTACAGAACCAAGCGAAGGATTACCCAAATAATACACACGAGGAAGGCCACTAGTTACCTCACAATACTGAGTTGCGTTGCTCAAAATGATATTATAATCTGTTAGTACCGCCATCCGCTGAGTGCCTCTGGAACAGAAACGACAGAAGCAACTCCGTTAAAGTTCAGAAACTCTACTTTAATTCACAACATAAACAACCAGGGGTTATTTCTTCACGACTGCGATCTACTGTCCATGGTTTGGATACTACCGGCCCTGTCCAGCCTTGGACTATCCTGAGACTGCCTGCAGAACAGTAGTCCGTGTCCCTCCTTTCAGTTTTCTTCTTCCTTACCTTTAAGACTCTGATGGGAGTATAGTCGCACAAGCGCGCATGACAAGGTCTTTATGAGCCAGTTACGATTGCTGGAATGTTGGCTAATGTCCCAATACAGTCTAAGTCAGCCATTCCCAGTAGCAATGGTCTCCCTCTATGGTCGCCCTGTACGACATTCACAGGCGGTGTATAGTGTTTCTATTTTATATGCCTCCCTTGGGGTCTCGGTAACCCGCGGGTAGTGTCTCTTCTTAGTTTGATATAAGGGTCTAGTTGGCAGAGGGTTGAAGAAAGCTCATTATTTCAGCCAGGCCGTGTCGTCACTTTGAGGAAATTTGCGCGAAATCTGATATTACTACAGCTGTCAGTTTGTTTCTTGTCTTGTGCCATCCGATCTATACTTCTTTGTTTTATTTATATGAGTGTCTGTCAATACCACCAAATGTAAATCTCGTGAACAAAGAAACATATCCATCATCTGAAATAATAATAGACAATAGTTATCACCATCATTCACTTGTGTCATCAAGCGCCGTGGGGAAGAATAGTTGACGTTCCAGCACCCGATATGTCGCACTGGAAAGTGTCATTACGTGTGATTGTTCAATCTCCTTGATGTGTAAGCGCATGTTCTTCTCGGGCGTCCTCTTGCTTCCGTTGCAGATCTTCTTTGATGTAGGGCCAGTGCTGGTCCGCCTGATAACATGATGTCTTACTTGGTATCGCATAGTTAAATTTGCAGCTCTTGCCAAGAATTTCATCTTGCATGTGACGTAAGTGTGATTTGGATAATGTCCAAATTTGATACTGGTAGCTTAGAGTTGCCGGTCTTTTTGGTCTAGAGGTTACACGACTTTTCCCGTGATCTCGTATACTCTCGTAAGTAACGTGACGTTGCGCGAGAATTGGTAGCGGTTCTCTCCGCGTCGGTAACTTACGGGGTATTGAGCCGGTTGCTCAGAAAGCAATGGCAAACAAGCGTAATCTTGCCAAGAAATCAACAATCAGCTGAAAGATGCTGATGTTGATAGCAATGTCCTGTAAAGGATATGCAAACAATAGAGATTAGAGTTGGTGTGACTATGCTTGCTTGCTTGCTTGTGTTCGTTGGCTTGAGCTCCAACGCGAAGTCCTGTATGTCGGATGAATGCATCCTGTTGTCCAACATCAGTGTGATGTCATACAGGACCTGAGTTTTGCGTGAGTATCCGTTGTCCCATGTCTGGCTTATTGGTGTGCAGACTGGTGGTTCCTCGCCGTACAGGCAGACACTCTCCGACTTCGGAGGAAACGGCGATCCTACTGACTTTAGCCAGGACCCCGAAGGGACCTGTTGCCCAGGACGCTCGACGAGGACGCGTCAATAGGTCTTGGCCAGTATATAACCCGGCCCTGGTGCCTTGGAAACGCCTCTGCGTCCCGGTGTGACTATGCAATTTAGTATATGTTGTTTTGCGGAGATTGTTATATTCAGATGTTTCCCTTTGAGTAAAGTAACAATTTCCTGATATCTCGAAGAGCCAAGCTTTTAAAAAAGGCGGATAAGGATGACAGGGCCAACTCCCTGCAATGGATTTACCCAATCTCGCCCTATGTCTCTTCACAGAACAAGAGCATCGCACAAAGCACGAACCCCGTAGATTCAGCGATGACCCCTAGTAGTCTCCAGAAAAATTGTATTCGCGGTATGAACGACCCCGTCTGAAAACGAAACCTGGACCTTCAGACACCGAGGTAGGCGACTGAACAACTTGGCACTCAGAGACAGCCTCGTCAGGAATTGCACAATGTAGACACTCGGTGGGGTCTGGGTGGCATCTGCTCAGGTGAATGTGACCTGATACGTGTTGAGTTAGGAGTCTGAAAACTTGTGTTCTGGTCCTTCCATGTAGATGGTTTATGTTGTCTTTGAACCCTGACTCATTAGGGAAGTAGACGAGTACGGTCTGTCTGTCTGTCTGTCTGTCTGTCTGTCTGTCTGTTTGTCGGCCGGTCGGTCTCTCGGTCTCTCTCTCTCTCTCTCTCTCTCTATATATATATATATATATATATATATATATATATATATATATTATATGTGTGTGTGTTTGTGTGTGTGTGTGTGTGTATGAACACAGTTATATGGATTTACCTCCCCCGATGTGTCTCCACCTTGCAGCGGTGGGGGAGCTTGTGTGTCCCTCTGACCCCATGTGCTTGCCGATGGGTGAAAACTACATATCGGACAGCTTATGGGATAGGGACCAGACTAAGAGAGACACAACCTGCTGCTCTGCGGGTAGACTGAGGTTAGGATAACAGTCAGAAGTTTAAATCAGGCGCACGAAGGCAGAAGTTCTTGGTCCGGACAAAACACTTAAGGCTCCATGTCGATGGCTGTGGCTGAACGCCTCTAAGCCACAAACCCTCGGATATGAGAGCCGGGCAAATACCCTCCTACCGAAAAATAGAGGCGTGATACTGAGCAAGCTACATGCTCAGGTCTGATGCAAGTTCGAAGGCTCTCAGCTGGGAGATATGAGAGATCCCCTGATGAGAGGGCCAGGCCGTTTCTCGGTCACTGCTGCAAGAAGGTAAGGTGCTGAGCCGGCAGCACATGTAGCCTACCTTGGGAGCGAGTACAAAAAGTCAGAAAAGTGCCCCAGTCGAAGGAAATGGTTACGAAAACTGTCTGTATCTAACTCATAGAGAGTGTAGACAAAAGTGGAAGAACGTCTCAATGACGCGAAATGGAACGCACGGCGAGCGAACCTATTGCGTTGTCCGAAGTCAAAAATAAAAGCTTACCGAGTGGATGTTGCTCGCAGTCTGACCGCTCCTGGTGTGTGCTTGAGCGATCAGTGGCAAGCGAGACTCCCAACACATGGAAGTGAGGAACTAAAGCAGCCATGAGCAGGACGTGGCAACTCCTCGGGTGAGCCCAGTCTCAGAGCAATATGTGCCGGCTCTGCAATTATGGAAGCCTCCTTGGATAGCCAGGGAATGCCCATGATCTGCCCCTGCCTTCCAAAACCCTAGTATAACAGCCAGTCCCCTTTTGGTAGGCCAGTATATTCCACATGGCTAACAACAAGTGTCAGACCATTATCTAATATTACTGTGTCGTGTAGTTTTGATGTTCGCATTTTGCCCATGCCTTTATAATGCATATCGTTTATATTGGTGTTGTTCTCTGTTAGCCTTGAATGATGTGTGAATGAAATAGTGTATGAAAGAGAGTGATAGAAGGGCTGTTAGACGGGCCTGCGTGCCCAATTCTTAACCCTTTGAAAATAAAGTTTGTTCGTTCGTTCGTTCCCTTGAGGGCCGACCGCGATGTCGTTGATCGTTCTATCTTGACCAGCTGAGATGTTGGCGACATCACAACAGTCTAACGTGCCTCGAAACCAGAGGAAGGTTAACCTCATTAAAAAATGCCCGCCGGAAGTCGGAAGTGTCGTCCTACGGGTGGCAAACTAAAAATTGACACTACGCAATTACGTTCGAGTGAAATGTCTCGTCCTAATGTCTCTCGCGCTAGGAACAGCCATGACTACCTAGTTTCCGAATGCGGCTCTTGTTCGGAACAGCTCTGACTAGGTAGTTTTCCGAATGTCTGTCGTGCCTGGAACAGCTCTGACGGGCGCAACGACAAGCACATGTCCGAAAACTCGCTTAGTGGAAACCGTCTGCAACCCTGTCTGGTTTGTGCGGGAATGACCCGGGGCAAACGAAATTACCAATATATTGAAGTGAGGATTTAAAGCAGCCATGAGCAGGACGTGAGCCCTCGGTGAGCCCAGATCCAGGGCGCTATGTGTCGGCCCTGCAACTATGGAAGCAGCCTTGGATGGCGGAAAATGCTATGGACTGTCCCTGCCTTCCTTTGAGGGATGACCGTTGTCTTCGACCGTTCAACCTTGGCCAGCTGGGCTGTAGATGGCACCACAAATGTGAGAGTCTCCCAGGAATGCTACCTGGTCAAAAAAGCACGCTGTAGCCGGATGTGTTGGCCTACGGGTTTTGGCCCAAGGGCGCATAACTGACACACCGCAATCACATCTGAAAAAACACTCCGGATGAACGAAAAGAAGAAGATATGGATTTACGGAACAGTTGTCAAATAGACGGCAAGGCAGATAAATATAGGCAAAAAGATAGCCAGAGCGACAGACAGACAGACAGACAGACAGACAGACAGACAGACAGACAGACAGACAGACAGACAGACAGACAGAGAGTGATGAGACAGAGAGTAAGAGAGAGAGAGAGAGAGAGAGAGAGAGAGAGAGAGAGAGAGAGAGAGAGAGAGAGACTGTAGATAGCTGTGAACGTCACAGGTGCAACACAGCAATAACAAACAGGCTATCTGCGGGATAGGCATCTACAGACCATGTGTGGTCCAAAAGAAGACATATGACACTCACGTAATGGCATCATGATGCTGCATCACCGCCATGGCATCACCTGTGTCCAAGCACAAAATTAACATGGTCAGCCAAACACACAATCACACTAACACACTCACTGACATGGTCAGCCACAGACACAACCACACTAACACACAAAACCGTATGGTCAGTAAAACACACAACCACACTAACACACACATAACCATATGGTCAGTCAAACACACAACCACACTAACACACATAACCATATGGTCAGCCAAACACCACCACAACAACAACAACAACAATAACAACAACAACAACAACAACAACAACAACAACAACTCTCAGCAACAAGAAGTCAACATACACATGATGTCTTACCTCTGGATTACTAAGTTAGCTAGCTATTTAATTAGAAAATAAGTTAGTTAGTTAACGAACGAACGAACGAACTTTATTTTAAAAGGGTAACAAATTGGGCACGCAGGCCCGTCTTACATTCGGCCCTTTCAATCACTCATCTTTCATTCATCAAATGTGCATGTTACATTAACATAGGGGAAAAAACATTGTCAAACGGATTTTGTAAGCATAAACAATGCATATTACGCATGATACATTCACATGAGAAAAAAAAACATTATCAAATGAAAGTTGTAAACATAAACATTGCATATTGCAATGTTGTGAGACACATCCCCCATCCACCCTCATATCCCGCAGCCACCAACACATCCCCCACCCACCAAACTTCCCCCACCCACCCACACATACCTCCACGCACTCACACAGAACCAGGCAAACATACATGCCGCCACCCACCCACTGATCCCCCACCCACACACATTTCCCACCCACACAGACATCACACACCAAGAAGAAGAAGAAGAAGAAGAAGAAGAAGAAGAAGAAGAAGAAGAAGAAGAAGAAGAAGAAGAAGAAGAAGAAGAAGAAGAAGAAGAAGAAGAAGAAGAAGAAGAAGAAGAAGAAGAAGAAGAAGAAGAAGAAGAAGAAGAAGAAGAAGAAGAAGAAGAAGAAGAAGAAGAAGAAGAAGAAGAAGAAGAAGAAGAAGAAGAAGAAGAAGAAGAAGAAGAAGAAGAAGAAGAAGAAGAAGAAGAAGAAGAAGAAGAAGAAGAAGAAGAAGAAGAAGAAGAAGAAGAAGAAGAAGAAGAAGAAGAAGAAGAAGAAGAAGAAGAAGAAGAAGAAGAAGAAGAAGAAGAAGAAGAAGAAGAAGAAGAAGAAGAAGAAGAAGAAGAAGAAGAAGAAGAAGAAGAAGAAGAAGAAGAAGAAGAAGAAGAAGAAGAAGAAGAAGAAGAAGAAGAAGAAGAAGAAGAAGAAGAAGAAGAAGAAGAAACCACACACACATACCCCCGCCAACCCACACATCCCGCACCTATCCACACACATATCCCGCACTCTCACAATTTTCCCCACCCACCCACACACACATCAGCCAACCTACACCCACTCACCCACCCAATATTCGCCACCTCTCAACTACACATCCCCACCTATACACACATCCCCACCCATAAACACATCTCCCCACCTGCCCACACATATCCCCCACCCATAACCCAAAAACACACACCTCCCACCCACACACACCCCGCCACCCACATATACCCCACCCACACACATCCGCCACTCACACACATCTTCTCACAACTACACACCTCCCCCACCCATACACTCATCTCTCACACACATCAACCCACTCACGTACTCATCCATCAACCACTCACACCCACACATCACCCACGCGCCCATCAACACATGCATCTCTCATCTACCCTCCCACCCACACACACCCCAACCACCCAGCCAAACACACATCCCCCATCCTCGCATACATCCTTCAATCACCTGCACATCCTACACCTCCCACTCTCACACATTTCCCCTCCCACACAAAACTCCACCCATAAACACATTCCCCCCACACACACACATCCCCCACATACATTCCCCATACACATCCCCGCCCACACATCTCCCCACCCACTCACACATCCTCCACCTACAAACATCCTCACCACCCACACATACATCCTCCACCCACTCACATTTACCCCATCCACACTCACACACTCCCACCCACACAGAAATATCCCATTCACAGACACCCCCCCCCCACACCCATTACACACCCATCCCCAACCCACACAATCTCCTACACACCCATTCACCCACCCAAACACACACTCCCTACCCACACCCCCTCCCAACCCACCAAAACCCACATACTTCCAACTATCCTCTCAAATACCCATCCTCACCACCCACACATACATCCTCCACCCACTCACATTTACCCCATCCACACTCACACACTCCCACCCACACAGAAATATCCCATTCACGGACACCCCCCCCCCCCACCCATTACACACCCATCCCCAAACCACACAATCTCCTACACACTCATTCACCCACCCAAACACACACTCCCTACCCACACCCCCTCTCAACCCAACAAACCCCACATACTTCCAACTATCCTCTCAAATACCCCCCCCCCCCCCACACACACACACACATATCCCTCACACACACATACACCCACCACCGACTACACATCCCTTCACACATCCACACATCACCCATTAACCCATACACATCCCCCACCCACAACCCCTCCACACATACATTTCCCACACCCCCACACATACACATATCCCTCACATACACACCCATACACACGTAGATAGTTAGCTAGTTAGTTTCTTAGCTAATTAACTAGTTAGCTAGCTACTTAGTTGAACAGTTAGTTACGTAGTTAATTAGTTACGTAGATAGCTAGCTAAGTACAGGTAAAATATCAGTTAGTTACATAATTAGTTAGTTAGTTAGCTACTTAGCTGCATGCGTGTATGGGTGAGTGTGTGTGGGTTGGGGTATGTGTGAGTGGGTTGGGAGATGTGTGTGGGTGGGGATCGGGGTGAGGGATGTGTGTGTGTGGGTGGGTGCGAGATGTCTGAGTGGGTGCAAGATATCTGGTTTGGTGGGGGGATGTGTGAGTGGGTGGAGGGATGTGTGGTGGGTTTGGGATGTGTGGTGGGTTTGGGATGTGTGGTGGGTGGGAGATGTGTGGATATGGGTGGGTGATGTGTGAGTGATTGACGGATGTGTGTTTGGATTGATGCGGGATGTTTGTATGGGAGGGGGATGTGTCACATTACATGATAATATGCATTGTTTATGCTTACAACATTCATTTGACAATGTTTTTTTTTCCTATATGAGTGTATCATGCACTGTTGATGAACGAAAGATGAGTGATTGGAAGGGCCGAATGTAAGGTGGGCCTACCAGCCCAATTTGTAACCTTTTTAAAATAAAGTTCAATTCAGTTCTATCCAATTCATTGCAAGTTATGTAGTTAGTTAGCCAGCTATAGGTTAATTAGTTAGTTAGCTACGTAGTTAATTAATAATTAGTTAGTTAGTAACGTAGTTATTCAGTTAATTAATTAGTTAGTAAGTTAGTTAGTTAGCTAGCTAATTATTTAATTAGTTAGTAAGTTAGTTGGCTGGTTAGTTAGTTAGTTAGTTTTTTAGTAACGTAGTTAGTTTGTAAGTTTGACGGTTAGTTATGTAGTTAGTTTCGTACTTAGTTAGTTAGTTAGTTAGTTAGACTGTTAGTCTATAAGCTATTTAGTTACTTGGTTAGTTAGTTCGTTAGACTGTCTGTCTTTTAGCTATTTAGTTACTTAGTCAGTTAGTTACGTAGTTAGTTAGTTAGTTAGTTAGTTAGTTAGTTAGTTAGTTAGTTAGATAGTTAGTTAGTTATAGTAAGTTAGACTGTCAGTCTGTTAATTATTTAATTATTTAGTTAGTTACGTGGTTAGTTAGTTAGTTAGACTGTCAGTCTGTTAGCTATTTAGTACTCAGTTAGTTACGTAGTTCGTTAGTTAGTTAGTACTTAGTAAGCTAGTTACCTAGTTAGTTAGTTAGTTAGTTAGTTAGACTGTCTGTCTTTTAGCTATTTAGTTACTTAGTCAGTTAGTTACGTAGTTAGTTAGTTAGTTAGTTAGATAGTTAGTTAGTTATAGTTAGTTAGACTGTCAGTCTGTTAGCTATTTAGTTATTTAGTTAGTTAGTTACGTGGTTAGTTAGTTAGTTAGACTGTCAGTCTGTTAGCTATTTAGTACTTAGTTACGTAGTTAGTTAGTTAGTTACGTACTTAGTAAGCTAGTTACCTAGTTAGTTAGTTAGTTAGTTAATTAGTTAGTTAGTTAGTTAGTTAGTTGGTTAGTAACAGCAACAATAACGACATAGACAACAACAACAACAACAACAGTAACTACATAGACAACAACACCAACAGTAACAGTAACGACATAGACAACAACAACAACAGTAAAAGTAACTACATAGACAACAACAACAACAGTAACAGTAACGACATAGACAGCAACAACAACAATAACGACATAGACAACAACAACAATAACGACATAGACAACAACAACAACAATAACGACATAGACAACAACAATAATAACGACATAGACAACAGCAACAACAATTATGACATAGACAACAACAACAATAACGACATAAACAACAACAACAATAACGACATAAACAACAACAACAATAACGACATAGACAACAACAATAACGGCATAGACAACAACAACAACAACAATAACGACATAGACAACAACAACAATAACGACATAGACAACAACAACAATAACGACATAGACAACAACAATAACGACATAGACAACAACAACAATAACGACATAGACAACAACAATAACGGCGTACTCAACAACAACAATAAAGGCATAGACAACAACAATAACGACATAGACACCAACAACAATAACGGCATAGACAACAACAATAACGACATAGACAACAACAACAATAACGACATAGACAACA